>JAGDQP010027039.1:0-25358 GCA_022664845.1 Lepisma saccharinum
CACTATGGGACGAATGCTTCTACTAATCCGCTTCAAACTCTAGTACTATTGTTACGAAAGGATATCCCACCCGGTAAATGAACGGAGAAAGAGCGCAAGAATGTTGGAAACTACTACGGTATTGGAGCCCTGGCGCATTACAACACTTAGTTGGTGGAGACTTATGACTCATATTTTCTTCTATATTCGTCTCAGCCTTAGTTTTCGAAATTGAGGTACACCAGGGAAATAAATGCTTAATCAGAATGACTGGCAGCCTGAGCAACATTCACACTGCCCTCGTAGTACGGGTGTTTGGCGATCCAAAGTCGATTCCGGAAATGGAACTTTGAAAATGTTCCGAAATCTGATATTCCGAAATGCCCAATATTCAGATTTCCGAAAAGGAATGTTCGTAATTCCAGAACATTCCGAATTTGAAATCTGGATTCCGGAATTGGAATAACAATTGTGATTCTTGAATTCCAAAATTCTAGAATTTTTGGAATTCCGAAATTTACTCAATCGACTTCGAAACTACGGCTTTCTAAATTATAGTAGCACTGCACAAAACAGATTTTTCTGATTCCCATCGGTGCATGAATGGTTTAGCTTCCCTTTCTTGTAATCCTCGATCGGTCCTAGGTTCGAACCTCGGGAGGAAATGAAATGCTGTAACGTCAACATTGCGGAATGTCGGAATATATCGAAATGCAAAGTGTTTTTCATTCCGGAATTGTCCGACTTCTTAACATCCCTACTCCGAACTTCCAGCATTCTGACATTATACTACTTCCGGAATTCAATTCCGAATTTACAGAATCTCGAACCAAACTAAGTATTCGGATTACGGATTTTATTCCGAAGTTCCGAACACACCCTACTACAGATCCGTACGCAGGGACCCTCTGCCTAGACCACACGAGCTGGGGACTAGTGCCTAAATAGTTAGTTACCCCAGTAGCACACAAACGTTGAGAAACGATAGATTCAACGTTATCCCGCTAGGTAATTTTAACGTTGTATATGTACCTAAAGATCCACCTGTTCAATGGTTTATACCCGTTCAAAGAAAATATTCTTTATTTCTATTCTTACACGATGGTGAAACGATGCGTCTGGACTTGTGGCCACTTCGTTCTAGACTGCCTGTTACTACAGTGACTCTCAAGGTAGATCCGCGGATGAGGGGATAAGGCGACGAGCGCAAAACGTTCCAGCTTCGAACCTCACAGCAGTCAGTTGGATAATTTACTGTTGGAAAATTAATACTCTATATCATAATGAAAACAACGGACAAAATGCATGCTCTGTTTTGGCCAATTGAACTCGTTGTTTCATCGTCCGCTTCTTGATTTCAACTTGTTCCTTCTCAACCATTATTCAACGTCGAAAAAACCGTTGAACAGGCGGTCATTTCGGTCCATTTACAACGTTAAAATAACGTTTCGGTACTAAAGTTTAATCCATGTATTTTCAACGTATATGTGCTACAGGGGGTTTACATTCAACTAAATTTTCTTACAGTGGGCTACGTAGCACAGAAGAATAAAACATGTTTCACTGTTCCCAAGTCTCCCTTATACAAAAGCAGCTCCTAATTCGAGTTGTGAAAAATGAAGAAATTTTCAGTAAATATATTAACCCCCGGTATCACAAACGTACTTCCAACGTTGATTTTTTTGTTTATTTCGTTGATTAATCTTTATCGGTTGGGAAAAAAACTTTACTTTTAAACCTTATTTTAGCAAAGACTTGATATTGTTGTTAAAACTTGTATTCAACTGTTATTTTCTACTGTAGTATAGATTTCATTCCATGGGTTTCTTTCTGATTTAATTGGATAAAAATTATATAACAAGAGTGATTAGCCCATCACCGGGAAAAAGACGTTCTTTTCGATTGAAAGTTAATGGGATAACTCGTAGATCTTAGTTTCTCAATCTATACAATTCCTATTCTTACAATAAAATATCTCACTGTCTTTTATTTCTGTCAGTCCAATCTGTCAATCAACTTCCGTTTGTTATTTTTAAACAATGTACTTGTTATAATGTCATAGTTCCCAAAAATATACTATTTACTATTATGTTTCAGTTACAAACATGTCCTTTAAATCATATCTCTTTCACAAATAAGAACGATTTAGGTACAAATAATAATAGCATATCCAACTTAAAACACAGGAATTACACTTTTTAGATACAAATTCATGGCCAAATTTTCTACTACTATTGATAATACACCTTTAGGCTGTGTATTATATACAACAATGAGTTTGGTGGTCATTCTGGATCCAAGATGGTGACTTTCTCAAAATTTTGTAATATTTTCTTAATCTACTAGTGATGATCTACCTCCATACCAAATTTCAATTTTCTAGCTCAAACGGTATGGGAAGTGAATTTTAGGAGTTCGCCATTTTAAATCCAAGATGGCGTCTTTGGATACATTTTATAATATTGTCGTAACCTACTAGTGATGATGTACTGTCATACCAAATTTCGGTTTTCTATCTAAAGCCGTTTAGGTTGTGTATTCTAAACAACAATGGGTTTGGCAGTCATTTTAGATCCAAGATGGCGACTTTTTCAAAATTTTGTAATATTTTCTTAATTTACTCTATATTAATACACAGTAATATTGATAATACACCTTTATGCCAAATTCGTATCTCTAGCTCAAACGATGTGGAAAATAAATTTTGGGGGTTCGTCATTTTGGATCCAAGATGGCGTGTTTGGAGACACTTTGTAATATTTTCGTAGTCTACTAGAGATGATGTACCGTCATGCCAAATTTCGTGTTTACTATCTCTAGCCGTTTAAGCTGTGAATTGTATACAAAAATAGGTTTGGCGGACATTTTGGATCCAAGATTATTTTGTTTTCTTTTTGCATGTTGAAAACACTTTTAATTTCAATCTATATTCCAAGGAAAATTTGATTTCGTTAATTGGACGTTAATGAGATATGTTTTCAACTGCTATGTTAAATTATGCAATACGTTACGTTTCATCCGTGTCTTTCTAAGTTATTTCCATAACAATTATACTTAAAAGCGGGTTTGGAAATATCATGATTTTTTTCAAAAATCATTTTTGTTTATTTTTTATTTAAATCGATTTTTTATTTAAATCAAAATTTTTGATTTAAATAGCTTGCGGCAATGGAAAAGCTACTAAGTCAGTTTTTTTTTCTTTTCAAATACCTTAACCAATAAAAACTAAAGTAAAATTCACAAATATGTGGTGCTCGCTACGGAAGATAGCCATGGAAATGGCAATTAAAATTAAAACAACTTGTAATAATTTTGAAAAGGAACAAAAACATGGCATTAATTATTTATGGTATATTTTAGAAAGGGAAGTTAACATGTAGAAGATTTCTACGGGTGCTTTCTTCGATACACGATGAATGAAGTGGTATCACAGGAGTATACATCGTGATTAAGTTCGAAAAAGAAACGATATGCAATGTTTTTATGTATCAGTTTTCCTTCTGAAATGACGTCTGGATCTTCCTTTCGTCCTAAGCAATTGCAGATTTTATAATCGCAATTGGCTGTTTTCTCCAGTCTACATCTTCCTAACGAAATATTCTAGATTTAAGTTTACTAAGATAAATTTTAGTTCATTTCATTTAAATTTTCAGATCTCAAAACTGTACTATCAATTTGGGAACACCCTATGACAATATTTCATGAGCTGTTTTTAAACCGCGGTCGCTCAGTGATAGACGCATACAACTGTTCTGTGGGGTCCCCGATTCGATTCCGGCTCGTGGCACGTGGGCTTTGTAGTGAACAAAAAACATGTGCGTGAGTTTTGTCAGGGATCTTTGGTTTCCTCTTACTTTCTCCATTCTGCCAATTCTCCCATTATCATCCATTCGGTCTGATCCAAAGTTGCCTAAAGGCCTTAGAAAAAATTCAGTTCAATGAGAGTTTTTTACCGCCGTCAAATCAATAGTGGATACGCTGCTTTTCATTTTCATCCTTCAGCATACACATAGGTAAACTTTATACTTTCATTGAGTATAATTGCTTTTGAGTAATTTATGAAGATATCAAATAATTTATGAAGAAATCAAATAATTTCTACAAATACAAATACACAAAGTAGGTAATGTTACGAAACAACAATATTTGTTAATCAATTTTTCTCGGGATTTCTGCCAGAATAGGTCTTGCTGGATAGCTAAGCTTTCGTTATCATGCAGCGGTAACATCTTCAGAGCTTCATACATGCTTCAGATACACAGCTCTGAAGATGTTACCGCTGCATGGTAATGAAAGCTTAGCTATTCAGCAAAACTTATTCTGGCAGCAATCCCGAGAAAATTGGATTAATAATAGACACCAGCAGAACTTATGAACAGCACAACAATTTTTGTGTTTGTAAACAAAAACTGGACTTTCTGTTTTCTGTGTGTTCATTTTCATATCTATTACAAGAATAACCATATTTGTAATACAAATTGTAAACTTAAATGTGAATTGGGTTCCTACGTTATCTTCTAAAATTTCGCGTGTAATATGAAATAAACTAATCAAATATTTTCTTAAAATTCTAGGTCAATCACTTTGGTTTTGGTTTACATCATAAAAGCCTATCATCACATAAGATTAAAAAGCCAATTTCAAGCTTACACACCGAGCCGCCGTAGCTTAGTGGAGATCGTGGGTTCGATCCCAGCGGCCGACCATCCTGACTGAGGTTTTTCCTCAGTCACACCAGGCAAATGTAAGCTTGACATGGCACCTTCAACATAGGCCCTGGCCGATACCTTCCGGAATCCTTCCCCCTCTCCTACCCCGGCCTAAGCCTTACATGCCTAAAGGTCATAAATAAAGTTCAATTCAATCAAGATTTAAACCGCAGAATGATATAAAAAACACTGCATTATATTTCTACTTTAAAAATACTCGTATATATATATTTAAATAACTGATTTTTTTTTCAATCAATCACTTTAATTTAAATTAATTAACCTTGCTTAAAAGCTAATAACTACGTTTATCATGTTCTCATTTGTATGTTGAAAACAGATTGAATTTTAAATTATATTTCAACTAACATTCACTTGGTTGATAAGGCATTAATGTGACGTGTCTGCAACTTTAATTTTTATCTATGTCATTGATTTCGCTTCATATGTCTTTCTAAGACGATATATTACACTGGTTGAGGAATATAAATTTAATAGTATAGTCTTTTTGAAACGTACGAAATATTTCCACCGCCTTTAGAATGAAATTTCGCGGTTGAGAACATGATTGTTCAGATAGCCACATTTTTAGAAACTTTTAATAGAGTTGTTTGAATTGTATTTTCAGTAACTTTTTCAACTATACTTCACCGTTAATTAAACGATTTATTAACGTTTAGAACGTTTTTTCATCATCCTTCACTTTTGACTTTGAAACTAACGTTTATTCCAAATGTTCATTTGACTCTCTTTTCAACCATTATTAGAGGTAGGATAAACCGTTGAAGAGGTGCGCATATACAACGTTACAAATATATTTCGAGAACACCTGTTTTCATCGTCCACTTCTTGAAAATTAAGATTACGCTTATTCTTACCCCCGCCAGAAAAATGCCGTCACATGCTGGTTACCCGACACGTCTGGATTTGTGTCGATTGTCTTCAAGTCTATTCGCATGCATTTGCTTCAGATACAGTCTTAGTAACTTAAAAGGAATAGTAAAATAATAGTCATTCGGAAAACTCCTTCATAGCCTAATGGATAGAGTGACGAACTACAAACGAGTGCATAATATTTCAGGTCAGACCCCACTGGAGACAGTTGGAAAATTTACTGACAAATTAATAAATCATTATGAAAACAATGAACTAAGTCCAAATATATACAGCAACCATGCTCTGTTGTGACCAACTGAAAATGGTTGAACAAGTGGGAATAAACAACGTTAAAAAAAGGTTTCTAAAATACGTTTCTTCATCGTCCACTTCTTGACGATGAACACTACGGTTATTCTAAACGTTGATTTCAACTTGTTTCTTAAACCATCATTCAACGTGGAATAAACCGTTGAACAGGTGAACATTCTAGTACATATTCAACGTGAAAATAACGTTTCGGTACTAAGAAACTACGTATTTTAACGTATGTGTGCTACTGGGAAAGTTTGAAATATAGACCTAATTATACAGTAGAACTTCCAAAATTTTCTTCTATGAAACTAATGTTTTTTTTTATGATATCTTATTACTCTGAATAGAAGAACAGAATACAATAATTGGACTAATATACAATTTCCATATATTGCAATGTAAGCTTGATAATCTTTACATAGAAGCAGTTCAGGATAATATGCGCATAGGCCTACTTCTACAATCATCATGACCTTTATCTAATTTTATTTGCTTGACTCACTTTCAATAAACTCGAGCTAAACTCTTTGCTTTTTGAAATAGAAAAAATAGCTTATATCAACAACGACAAAGGAATTTTCCTTGTAGATACGTCAGCATATTGGCAATACTTGAAGACGTAGCTACTTGCAGTTTTAAGTACGATCTTTATTGCAGCTGGAAACTGACTGAACTCGTAAAGTGATGCCAACAGTTATAGAAAACTAAACAAGTCTCATCTATAGTTGTATTTTCGAATCATGTTTAATGGCGGCTGGACACTGAAATGAATAGCTGTAAGTGCTGGTTGAAGGTAATGGAGTGTTACTTTGCAGTATCTCCTTATCTTAATCTTAAATCACAGTTTTTAATTGGTCTCTACACGTCTGGCAACATTATGCATTTAACATCTTTCCCAAAAAATATTTACATTTATTGTTTCGTTGCGCTTTGGAATCTGATTTATGTGTGTGATAAAATATAACGAGTTAAGCAGTGAAGTCAGTTTACAGATCTAAAGGAAAAAAATAATCTTTCAGGTATCAACAATCAGAAATAATTTCTTTTCAAGTCAGTTTTATTAAGTGTACATCCAATCTGTATCAAATTGAACTATGCATATTAATTCGCTTTTCATTCTCTGACTTGAATTGAATTTATATGTGGTATTTACGCATCTCAGGCTGCTAAGGCCGGAATAGGTGAGGGGATAGGGGATAGAGATATGTGAGGATGTTCGAAGGTAATCGGTCGGGGTCTAGTTTGTAGGTACCATCCTGGCATTTATCTGATGTGTCTGGAGAAAACTCCTAGTCAGGATGGGCGGCCTCTGAGATCGTTCCCAGGACCTTCCGACTGCTAAGCCAATGCTTTGCCAACTGAGCTACGGCCGCTATCTGACATCATGTTGGAACGTAAGTTCTCGATTAATGGATTTTAGAGCATATAATGAAGAGATGAAGTAAAAAAATATTTCAAATTGATAGATTAGTTCAAATAATTCAAATATCCACATAGTGCAGGTTGTTAAGTGAGTATATTCATTTCTCGTTGTTCCGTAAATGAAGACCACAGGAAAAAGAAGGTATTTATCAATTTCCTTGATATTTCAGAAAAGCGCTTTAAAAATCTACAATTAACATTGCTTATACCTACACATCAAATAAAGATATTCTTGTAATAAGCGAACTATGCATATTCTCTTTATGCATGATAGATTGTTAAAAAGACCCTTCAAAGAGCGATCAATGGTCCGATTATCTCAATTCGCCCCAAAATGGGCGAAGCACGTTCTTTTCCTATGGTCTTCAAATACAATCCTTCCCAGAAGTGAGAAATAAAGCAATATTATTGTTCTTTGATTGATAGAGAAGGCAGAATCGTTACATAGGTCTATTGTTTTCCTTTTTGCACTTTTAGAATATTTCTCAAAACATTCATTAATTGTTCCAAAACAAATAATAAATACGTGCTTTTTGAATACAAAGTACTATTTCTTTCTTAAGAAATTATTTTTGCGGATAACTTAATCGCAGTTAACACAAATTGTACAAAAATTTGATCTCTTAGAATTAGTGTTTCACTGCGAGACGACAGCGAGAGGGTGGTATGTAACTCAGTGGCGCAACCACAAATTTTTGTTTGGTGTGGGGAGGGGGCAAATATCGGCGTCATTGATGGATATATATACACTCAGATCCAGGATTTGACTAAAGGGTATATGTACCATTTTATCTAGTGTAAACTTCGATGAAGTCTCATTTTATCCAGTCTAAATTTGGTAATCAAAGGTGGCGACAGACCTTTAACCCCCTTGGATCTGCACTTGTATATTTCTATATATATATATATATGAACAAATTTGTAAGCACGAAATGAACTTTATCCAATTAAGCATTAACGTTGGATGTGAATAAGTTATTGTAAATGGATATATTTTTTACTCTAACGAATATACCTACTCTAGAAAAGCGAAGGATTCAACCTACAACAACCACGATATATTTATTAGCGAAGTATAGTCAGTTGTATGCTTTTATAGCAAATGTTCATATGTGATATGCACTACGAAAAGGTGGTTAACGTGTCAGAAACGCGTTTCTCAGGAAAACTGTGTTAATATAAAAGCATTATTCTTTGCGCGTAAATATTTAGAATGTTTAAGTATATGTGAAACAGTGAATAAAGATAGTCGTGAAGTTGATTTCGTTGGAGATAACTTCATATAAGATTAACCTAAAGCCCAACATTGTGTCTTCAAACATTAACCATCATTTATAGTCCAAGTTTTATGGACTTCGTAAGAGATACAAATAGTGCAATGTAAACTCGTATGCAAATGAATCATTCTATTATAAAATCTTTATCTTATCCTAAAACAAATCATCCGTACCGGATTAAACCCTGTGGAGCCGTCTAGGCAGTTGAAATTTCAGCATCCCCTTCTAAAATATGTTTTCAATTTTACCAACCAACAATTTTAAATTTAAACTTTAGAAAATCACTTGTCATTACACAAATACAAAATACTAAACAAAAATCTTAAAAATAATGATCGTACACTAATCAAACTTTTAAGCATGCATTTTTCTCAATTTTTTTATTGTTATATTTCAGGATATCTTGAAAGGCTAACCTTAGCAAGACGCCATTCAGTCGTAAATATTACAGAATATTGAAAAAAATCAACGAAACTTTAAACATTCATTTTCCTAATTTTTTGCAGGTGAAATCTTTCAGGATATCTTTAAAGTATAATATTATTTTGACCCGTTGTCGCGGGGCCCCTAGCAGGCTTGGGGCCCATAGGCTGGTGCCTACTTTGCCTATTTGGTAATCCGGCACTGATTAAACTTATGTTGTAGTTCAAGGAAGTTAACTACGCATTTCAAGAGGCTCTCATTTCGCTATTAAAACTGCGAATATTGGTATCAGAATTCGCTCTACAAATTAATAGAGCTCATAGGTATTATATGAATGATAATACTTTAATTTCTTTAAGGGGAATGTCTGAGGAAATTTTTAACAAGTATTTAGTTCAACGTAGAAAGACCGTAATGATTACCTGTATAAAATATTAACTTATTATTTCAGTGTGATATTTACTGAAACTCTTTACAATATTTTGTGTAAGTGGTTTACAGTAGTAACTTGTGTATTAAGAATTTTAGTTTTATATTTATTTAAGTTTGAATTAATTACATCTGTCGTTTAACCTCCTTCTAAACATGTCAACCAGAGAGCAAAGTTTTCGTGAAAGACGATCAGGGAAGAAAACGGCTTAACCCTTAATTCTAGGTATCATCCCGGTGTTCGCATTATGCCACTAAGGTAAATGTACCAACAATGAAGCAGGATTAATGGAGTTTTACCAAGGCCCCAAGGACCGTGCGATTTTAAGATATCTCGATTGATCAATATATTCAAAACTAAATAGTCTATCAATATTGAAAATTGACATATTGATATCGAACGATATTTTGATATGATTGATATTCGATTTCGTACTATTCTTCGATATGCACATATTGGATTTCCAAAGAGTGTTTGATATGAGTAGTTATCAATGTTCACTACTGGAATTTGAAAATAGCAAAGCCGTAGTTTTAATTTACGCTTTCTCTCCAATGTGAATTACGCTTGTAGACACTACACTAGATAAACAACCTTCGCCACTACATTATCGAGACTGAATATTCTACACATTCAAAGCTATTGTACAAATGCGTACTGATGAATTAAAGTGAAACAAAATTGTTAGTAATTATATGATCATAATTTTAAGTTAAAAATTAAACGTAAATAATGAAAAGAAAAGCAATTTTAGAGCCAAGGTATTGTACGTTATTTGCTTATTCACACTCGAAAGTTTAAAGAAAGAAAGAAAATGAAGAAAAAGTAGCATAACTTGAAGAGTCAGTTAAAACATAAAGACTGGTGTTATTGTACTACAAATTTTATTGATTATTTTTGCCTCAGTAGTCTCCAATTAGATATTTTCAAAACGTTAAAGGAGAGCATTTTTAATAAACAAAACAATCATGGTAAAGTCGCAACGTAATTATGCAATTGCTATTCATGGACTTTTATAATTAGCTTGAAAGAAAGTTATAAAATCATTTTTGTTTAGAACGAAATTCAAAGTATTTTATTTCCAGTCTGTGGTTTTACAGATTTCGGTGGGTTGTGTTTTGAGACATTTGAATCTTGTTTTCATTTTTTTAGGTTTATGTTAAAAAGAAAAAAAGCAGCTGAAAACGAGGTGTACGAGTGACGCCAGAAATTGATGTAGTAGACCTATGTTTTTTTATAAATATGCTTGTTATATAAGAAATATGCACTATCCTACAAGAGTATTTACAGAACACACATGCTTATATATATTTAGTTTGTGTTTTTAAGACGTACGAGGCTGAAACTAGTGTAAATAACAGCCCTGTATTACAATTCTCTGTGACTACATTTGTGATTTACATCACTAGAAACTACAACCATTGCAGAAATAGCATAATTTGGCATAAACCTGATGATAAAAGTGGTGCAATATTGCAATAAATACGATATTGATTCAAGAGAGAGAGAGAGAAAAAAATAGAATGCGGATACGGGACCTTTCCAAGCAACTTCTTCAGTCCTTTAATATCAGATAAATATTTTCATGAGTTCTAAATATGTATGCTTATTAAAATTGCTACATTTTTATTGGAAGAAGGATGCAAGATACTGAACTCTTTTGTTACTTATATGTTATGACATTCTGACAAATAAGAAAGGAGGCCAATAAGGAGGATAACAATAATAATAATAACGGACATTTAAGTAGGTAGTATTTCTGTGATGTAGCAACTTATTAATGACTTGTAGGACCAGCAATACATAATTATACGAGTATAGATCAATATATCGAGAGCTCACAAGAAAAATTGAATATGTCCAACATCTCGTTTGTAGAGTGTATTAATGAGTCTTGCTGAAAATACCATAATACGCAAGTTAATAAGTTCGGTTCACTAAAGTTTCCTAAACCAAAACATTCTTCCAAAATTCGGGTTCGATTTGAAGTTTTGTTCAAATTTTTTCTTCAAAAATTTTATTTTCATGATTAGAAGTCCGTCATATATCGGAGAGGAGATGTCCCTCAGGAAGCACTCTTCCGGGGCAAGGGTGGGGAAGAGTAATATTCTCGATAGCCTTCCGACATTCGCTTCGTAGAATTGGAGAATCTCGCTTAGAAACAGTCAACATAGCGCGCGTGAGTGGGATTTGAACCCATGTTGCCTCCTGCTCAGGAGTGCTTATCGGAAGTCAATGATCTCTGATCAGTGATCACAACCACTGGATCACAGAACACGAATATGATCTAATTGGGTATAACTGATCATGGAAAGAGCGGATTTTATCAAGAGATACAAACCTGTATTTAATATCAGTTCCACAGAAATGATATCGTGTTCAATATAACTTCTAAGATACATAAAGTTCTATAATTTAGCTACCATCTTCCTGCGAATTATAGAAAACGGACTGTGTGCGATTCGAGCACTAAATAAAATCGCTAAAACAATAAAGTTGGCCGTTAGGATGTAATTTTAACAAATGCAATTAGGACTCTTAATTGCATTTCTTTTGGACGTAATTTAAAAATAAAAAGTAATTTAAGAAATAACTTTTGTTACATGGAAGCTAAGGATACAAATAACAACAACATAGTTTTGTAAAATGAAATTAAACGGATTGCCATTGCAATTGCAGAAGGCATGTGTTTCAATTATCTTAATAGGATCAACAATATTTGCTGCTAAAAACATCAATTTGTTTGATATTTCTTCGCATTTGTATTCATCAAGCTAACGAATGCAAAGCATTTTTCACTGTATTCAAAGATAAGAAAATTATTTTTAGATACTATGATTACAGGGAGCACTTCCTTCGGTCAGTAGCTATCAATTCCGAGGAAATCCATTCTAATCTGTGGTACAGTTTGTTCTGTTACATATTGAAACACTGATATAACGGTACAGCCATTAATCACTATTGCAGTTTCACACAGTTCAAGTTTATTTCTCTATTTAACGTATATATTTATGAGTAAGATAACCACCTATGTCTGGGAATGACGTCCTTCGGCAAGAATTTACGGGAAGCATAGAAGGTGAAGGTAAAGGGCTTCCTCTAAGTACCAAGGTGAACCGATTATGATTTGTCATCACTTCCCATCCGTTGGAGATAACGTCCTAACGACCAGAACGACAATTTGAAATGGATTCCGAAACTATAGCTATGTTCAATCTGTATTCACCGGTTAGAGCTCTCAAACGTATCGGATCGGACCAAACGGGCCAGTTCAAACTTTTTCGGGTCACAACCCGAAAGAGCTCTAAAAAAACCATTAATTGAAACTGAGATCACTTAATGAAAGGGCGGTGTGCGAAACCGAAACGTACCCAATGAAGAGGTCATGTCAATTCAACACATCTTGTTTACCTCACCATCTCAAATTTCTAATTTTTTTGGTTTATTGGTAGTAGCTTTTGAGAATATTAAAAATTATATATATATATTTTAGATTTTTTGACTTACTGGTTTTCGTTTTATGAAAGTTGAAAAATCACAAAAAAGTGACATTTCCCATTACAAAATGAATTATTACTCTCCAGTTGTTGCTGCTAGAGAGTTCGAAGAGGGCTCATTTTAAAGCTCTTGTAAGAAGCTTTCATTTGATATGACACTTGACAGGTTGCACAAAATTTTATATCATGAAAATAATAAAATTTGATTTTCTCAAAATCGGACATCTCAAATTTTTTCAAAAAATTCTTATATGTTGGTCATACCTCCTTACAACTACCATGAAAATTGTAATTTGGAACGGTAATGGGATCATCAGAGAAAAAATATTTTCGTTATATACCTGGCGAGGAAAATGTACTAACGGTCAACTATAAGAATTTGAATTATTTACGGTCTTTAGCGTTAGGCATCCATGGATCAGTCTGGGAAAGGTTGCAGTAAGAAATTAGTCAGAGCTTAAGTTCAAGGTATCAACTCGACATTTATCTGGTGTGACTCAGGGAAAACCCTAGATCCACATTAAGATTATTTTATTATGAACTGGTATATTATATGGATGAACACATGGATGCTGTTCGGACACGTAATATTGGAACCGGGACCCGGATTCCTATCTTGGAAATGGAAGCTGGGTACTTGGAACCGTGCACCCGTATCCTGGAAGCTGGTACCTGGTTTCTGGATTCAGATCCGGGTACCCAGATCCAAGTCTCAGATAAGGATTCTCAGTTTCATTTTCCAGGGTACCAATTTGGGTCCAGGTCCAAGATCTCGGCACCCGGTTCCAATAATAAATACTATTCTTAATGTGGATCTAATGTTTCTTGTCAGTCGCACTAGGCAAATATCTGGTTGGTACATTAAACTTAAGCTCTGGCCGACTTCATACTGCATCCTTTCCCCTCCCTGTTCTAGCTTGAGCCAGAGATATCAACGTTAAAGGCCATAAAATAATTCAAATTCTAAATACGCAGCTAATCTTGGTTGCCGTTCAGTCTGAGGCGTCAGGTCAGCAACTCCAGGGTTTCGGGTTCGAATCCCTACTGGGGCACGGATGTTTGTGGATTATAGAAACTTAACAACTCGAGACGGGCCGAAATCATTAACGACTGAAATAGCCTCAAAATACAGAGTACCAAAGGTTTTATTTATCTTGATGTGGACCGCTAGTGCCTTTTCTTCCCCAGGCATATATAAAAAATATATCTCACGAGATTCCATTATCGTCCCAAATCACAGTTTTCATGGTAGTTGTAGGGAGGTATGACCAACATAAGAATTTAGAAAAAAAAAATCGAAATGACCGATTCTGAGAATTTTAAATTATATATATATATATAAAATTGTGTAACCCTATCAAGTGCCATATCAAATGAAAGCTTTCCAAGCTCTTTAGCAACAACCATCGCAGAGTAATAATACATTTTGTAAAAAAAAAATGTGACTTTTTGGTGACTTTTCAACTTTCATAGAACGGAAAACAGTGAGTCAAAAAATCTAATAATAATAATTTTATTATTCTCAACGGTTACTAGCAATAAACAAATAATCATAGAAATCTCAGAAGGTGAGGTAGAATTTTGTTAAGAAGTGTGTTGATTTCACATGGAATGACCCAGAGGCCATAAATTTACTATCATACAATGATGTGCTTCCAATGCTCATAGGACGATTTCGTCGTATTACCCTCTAACCAAAACTAGCGGTCCCTAAAACAATAAAGTAAGAACAATTGGTACAAAATAGCCTTCACATGGTACCAAATATGTGCTGCTCTGAGAGCATATTATTGCATTAAAGGGTCAGTTGGCCTTATACTACAATTTGCTGTTATACAGAACACCAGATCTTACACGGAACGATCTTGTTTCGTAAACTTAAGTGCAACACTTGTACAAAAATCAGTCCTTATCTTTCACCAAAGGATCTCTGTACATACATAATCAGTCATTCAGCGCCATCTCTGTTCTGTATAAAACAATTCCTGTTATTTCTTTCTTTACAGTGTTATTAGTACATTGAAATGAGAAAACATGACTAATATTGCATTTCTAACCACAACAACTAAACAAGGAGAGCTGTTTAAACACAAACATAACAAGTGGATGATTCATTTCCTCTACATAAATAATCGAGCTGTGTCATAAATACGTATTATCATATACATCCTGCTTGGCACTGTTAGTCTACTGGTTTCCTCTCTCTTTGGATTGAAAAGGAAAGGTTATTTATGTTGACTCTGCTATCATTAAAATGATTTAACACTCTTGTATGCAGTCACTATCTTGTCACGGTTTTAAGTACATATACTATGATAATATCATCTGAGGTCCTTAGTAATAGGATACTATAAAGCATGGTTTTGCAGAATAATGTTAAAAAAACAATCTAGAATTTTTTTCCAATTTTAATAAGACAGCTCTAGATGAAAAGTGCAATGTATGCAGCATATAGTCAGCGTTTCCTTCAAGAGGTGACTAGAGGTGTTATCCTCTTCGCTACGAAAGAAAAAAAAATCTGAAAAATTCTTAAGAAACCGTTAAAATACCGTCTTTATACCCCTTGAAGGATAAAAAATTACAACCCCGGAAATTTGTCTGAAAGAAATATTAGAATCATGCATAAATAATAAAGAATGATGTGGTATTAAAACATCATCTGAGTACACATTTTTTAGTTATTCCGCAGGTTAGCAATCTTCGCAGAACTACGCCATTTTTTTTGGATTAAACTTTTGGGAGAATATTCGAGATTCAACAGTATCCTTAATATTTTTTTGGTATACATCAATTTCTAGAGACTATTATGATACCGTAATATAATCACCACATTAAGGACTGATGCACTTTGTAACGAACATTTTGTGGTTTCGTTCCACTTATTTCGAAAAATGTTGTTAATTTTTTTTATAGTATGTTTGATTTGGGGAATAATTTTCTTTAATAGTTATCCATGTCTACAAGAGGTTGTATACTGATTATGACAGCCGCCTCACGGCCAAACTTGTAACTAAAGGTGTTCAATGAAAAGGTGGAAGACCATGTGGTCTTTATAATTACCTGTGAGCAAGAAGGGGCAAGGTGTGTGAAATTTTAGCTCCATTAATTCTTGATTTGAGTATAGAGTTAGACGTCGTATATATGAAGTCTATAGTATTGGTTGTATTCCTAATTTCCATACTTGTGGCATTTCAAAATTGTCGATTTGCGTCTACGAGTTTGTTTGGGAATTATCTTTTGGAGATTCGGCATTGCTACGAAGTTTTTGGTAAGTGTGAATTTGCAGATTATAGTTCAATTTCATCGAGTGAAGTAAATTCCTCAAACGTGGGGAAGAGTGAAGTTTATGAATTCGTTTATCGGGAAGTCTTCCATTTATGTTGCGGATTAGTAAATTTTCTGAGTGAGGAATACTTGCGATTTCCTTTTTCAGGATTGAATATTAATTTTTTTTGAGAACGTGAAGCTACTGATATATGGGATCGTGATATTCGTACGGTTACTAGTAACTGAAACTAACCGGGAATTGATTCATCAAATTTTCAAACGTAATATGCAATATTATTTATCAATGTCTTGAAATCATTTCGATTTTGTACGAGTTAGAACGTAGATTGAATTTGAAAGTGCTGAGGTTTGTATCTACTCAATCTATTGCCATCTTAGTGTTATACGTTGTGAATATTAGTTAGAAGTAATGTGTATTATCTTGTTAAGTTCTATTTTCGCGATATCAGAAGGAATTATTCCAAAATTCCGAATTTCGTGTTCGAGCGTGTCCACGTGGTCAGTATCCGATACCTAAGCACGTGTTCAGCGGAACTTATCCAAGACCTTATTGGAAGTTTTACTGTAAACCTACTTTTTCTTTGCAATAAGTTTTGCAGTGGTTGGCCGGCAGCAGGAATCAATCCCACTACTTCATAACTTCGCTAATATCGGTCATATCGGGTTTAATTTTGGTATACCGTCTTATCAGCACATTCTATTACAATTCTAATTGGAGGAACAATAGTTTGTTAGGGATTAAATCTCTTTTTCGTCTTGCAACGAAATTTTCAGTTGGATGGTCGGCCATTGTAACTTGTTTAATATTGTTCGCATTGTGTTGGTATTTAGTATTCGGTTATTTCGAAGTGTTCTATGGCGGCTCCTATTGCTGGAGCAACGATTTGATGCAGATTAAGGCGAAAACCACAAGTTTTGAGAATATAGGAATTCAAGGGTAATTTCTACGTATATAGTTGGATATACTGATGATCTTGATATAGAGCGTTATTATTGTGTTTATTATGTATATCTATATTTATTGGTTATTTTAGTGTGTGTAATCAATTCTGAACAAATATTCGATTCAAGTGTTATATCGATCAGAAACTTCCTTTTGGAACAACTTCATTTTGTATATTTGTTTGTTAATATATTTTGTAGAAACGAAACAACTATTATTTCACATTATATTGTTTTATGCAAATTGAAATCCAGTTTTTTGCTTTCAATTCAAATATCAACTTAATTACCTACCCTGATAGTAGACTATTTAATTGTGGTGTCCCTTAGAGGATCCTCCCTCTGTTTCAAGTGCTTTCGTTGGCAATCATTATTACTTTGAGATTCTGGATAACTTTTATAAGAGTTGTGCTTGCACGACGCTGAATTATTTGGGATCTTAACGTGGTAAGGGTGGCTAGCAAGGGAGTTCTTGTTACAACTTTGCAGCGTATTCTTCAAGGTAGTGATGAGGTAAAAAGCAAAAGATGTAATCGAGACCTGTTAGTTAATAGATATAGGCGTATATTCATATATATGTAGTCCATTTCCAAAACAGAGCTTGTTCAAGCGCTATAAATGTTGGGAAATCGACAAAAAACACTTGTAATTTACACTTTTTATTTTCAAAGTTGGGGAAAATTTGTAGTCGAATACTTAAGAAATCGTAGTAGAAGTTTCAGTTTACCAAAATTTTATTTATTTTTCAAAAAAAGATTGGGAACGATAAAATATATACAAATTATACTATTAATTTTTGTTTCTGTCCTTTACTTTGCTATGATTTTATGGATGTTCTGGAAAATGTGTCAGAATATAATGAAATGAACTCAATAATGCCATTTCTCAATTAAACATTTTTGTGGAGAAGTGCGCTTTTGGAAATTGGCATGTTGTATGTGCTACTGTACGAAAAGAAAGTATTTGCCTTTCATAATATGATAGTTGTTCATACCAGAAATGGTAATTAGTTTAACATTGTAATATTTCTGAAATGTTAAGTGGAATCTACTAAGTTTCATACCAACAGAGTAACATGGTATCTCTATCATCAAACCAAGTTTTGCTTGAAATGAATCAACCTCTCACCCGTGACAGATTAATGTGTGTCTAATGATTCAGCCTTGTTGCCATGGAAACAATAATTAGCATGCATGCCTGGAACGAAAATGATAGTAGTCTATTTAATTCTGTAAAGATTGTTTGGAAATGGTTCAATCCATGGGCGCCGCCAGAAATTTAGTTAGGAGGGGGCAAAATTTATACAGGGTAGAAATAAAACTTTTAACATTGCTCTAAGTACACACAAAACTCTTTGTTACTAAACTTGTTTTCAAGTTATAGAGTTTTAGTTTCCTGCATGACTTTATGGACATCTTCCTTTCTTTACACATGATAGTATAATTAAGGGAGCAGCCTCGGAGGACATCATTGCTCGGAGGAATTTCATTGCCCGGAGGACGGAATGCAGCTGGCAACGGCAGCGGTCAGTCCTGCAGGAAGTCAGAGGGTCAAAATGCCCGGGCTTCTACTGTAGACTGCCAGGACACTGACACGGCAACTCGAACGAACCTATATATGGCGACCCTAAACTGTCATTCACATGCAGGAGAGAACAAATTAGAAGAACTGCAGAATGAACTTAAGAGGATTAAGTGGGACATTATAGGACTATCAGAAGTGTGGATGAAGAATGAAGAACAGTTGTAACTGTCAGGACACACGTTCTACTTCAAAGGAACAGAAAATGGAAAACCGACAGGCCCTTGCTTTATAATTAATAAAGATCTGAAGACAAGAATAACAGAAATTGAAGGAATTTCAGATAAAATCGCAAGAGTAGCAATAAAGATAAACAAGATATACAGTATGGAAATTATACAAGTGTATGCTCCAACAACATCACAACCGGAGGAGGAAATCGAAAATCTATACGAGGAGATACAGAAGATTTTTGATAGTAGCAAATCACATTACAAAATTGTAATGGGAGATTTCAATGCGAAAGTAGGAACCAAGCAGAGCAGTGACACGAAAGTGGGAAGCTTTGTATTTGGCACTAGAAACAAAAGAAGGGAGAAGTTAATGGAACTCTTAGAAGCGAACATACTATTCAATTTCAATACATTTTTCAAGAAGCCGTCCCAGAGGAAGTGGACATGGAAAGGCCCAAATGAGACTAAAAACGAAGGAAATTCTGCACCACGTGTCTGTTCTGAACAGTTTCAGAATCTCGAGTGATCATAGGATGGTGAGAAGTAAGCTGAAACTAAATACTAGACTTGAGAGAGGAAAACCGCCAGTTATAAATCTGAAAAATCTAGGGAAACATAAACAGAAATTCGAGATAGAACTTAGCAACAGATTCAGCGCCTTGGAAGAGTTAGAGGATGAAGAAGATACCAATAGCAGAGATAAAATACTGACTGAGATAATAAGAGAAACAGCCAAGGAAATAGCAGGCATCAAAAAGAAAAAGGAGAGAAAAATCTCAGAAGAAACTAAACTCTTGATGAAGAAAAGGAGAGAAATGAAAGGAGAGGAAAATTACATAAAGAGGATTGAGAACATAGAACTAAATAAAACCGTAAGGAAGAAAATAAGAGAGGATGTACGAAGATACAACGAGCATCTTGTTAAAAATACAATCGATGGAAGCAAGAGCCTGAAGAAAACCAAACAGCAGCTCATGATAAAGAAAAAAAAAAATAATTACAGCTAAGGGACCAGACGGGACCGTAATATGAAATAAGGAGGAAAATATAAAAATATTTGAAACTTTTTACAGAGAATTGTACTACACCGAAGGAGAAATAGGACATGAAGTTTCAGAAGAAAATGATGCAAAAGTCCCGGACGTAATGAAAGAAGAAGTAGATAAAGTAATTCGAGGGATGAAGAACGGAAATCGCCAGGAGAAGATGGACTCACAACAGATATGTTTAAATAGGGAGGTGAAAAGATAAAAGAGGAAGTTGCTAAATTATTCTCGACGCAGTCTTCGTCACCTTTGTTGTACAACAAAATGATGATAGCCTTATTCCAACGTGATGGCATTTTTTTTGTTTCTAAGACACATCGAGAACTACAGACCAATTAGTTTACTGTCAGTTCTGTACAAAATGTTCACCAAATTTATTTTGAATCGTATTGAACGAGATTTGGATTTTAACCAGGGAAGGGAACAAGCCGGATTTCTTCGTGTATTTGGCACAATGGACCACATACAAGCATTGAATGAAGTTATGGAACGGACTAATGAATATGAACTTCCACTATGTTTGGGACTCAGATTTTGAAAAAGTTTTCGATTCGGTCTCCTTGGCAGCAGTACTTAAATCACTTGAACTCCAAGGCATCGAAAGTGCATACATCAAGTTACTGCGAAATATTTACTCGACTGCCACATCTGCCATTAGAGTACATCAAGAAAGTGAAAATTAAAAGCTGGAAAAGGGGCTAAGGCAAGGAGATTCAATTTCTCCAAAACTGTTTTGTGCGGTCCTGGAGAGAGTGTTCCAAAATTTAAATGAGGATGAAGTTGGAATAAAATTTAATGGCGAATATCTTCATCACCTACGCTGATTATACTGTATAGTTGTTTCAAGTGTAGAAGAACTACAAACCAGAATGGAAGAGCTGTGTAATGATAGTTCGCAAATATTCCTTAAAATGAATTTAAGTAATGTACAATCCACATGCTGCAAGGAAGGAAGTAATGATTAACGGAGAGACAATAGGCATAGTTGATGAGTATCTTTACCTAGGTTTGATGAGTATGTTTACCCAGGTCAGAACATCGAATGACAAGTTGGCGGATGAAATAATAGAAGATGTAGAATGGCGTGGAGTTCGTTTGGAAGACTACACCTTATTTTCAAAGGGAAACTACCAATGCGTCTGAAGCGAAAAGTTTATAATCAATGTGTCTTACCCGTGATGATGTACGGCTGTGAAACTTGGACATTGAATGCGCAAACGACTCATAGATTAGAAGTCCTACAAAGAGCAATGGAGAGATGCATGCTAGGAACAACTGCGAGGGACAGGAAGACGAACAAACGAAGGTAGAGGATGTAATCAAAACTGCGAAGAGGATGAAGTGGAGATGGGTCGGTTCATAGTTAGACGAACAGATGGAAGATGGACGACTAATGTACTACATTGGATTCGTAGAGAAAAGAAACGACCGAGACGACGTCCAAATGCAAGATGGGTAGATGAAACCAAGCGTTTTTCAGGTGCTACAATGATGAGGATAGCAACAGACCGAGAAATGTGGAAAGAAAAGAGGGAGGCCTTCATCCAGCAGTGGATAGAAAACAGCTGAATATGACATATATATATGCGAATAGTTATAACGCGTATTTATGTGAATAATCAATGTTGCGCGGAGAAGCCTTGTTTTGACAAAGCAATGTATTTTTGTATATATATATATATAGGAAAATGAGAGTTGTGTTTCCAGGTTTTCGACACTGATTTAACACAAGTTGCGTCTCTCGTTTGTTATATCAGATGCTAAGTGCCGGCAGATAGTATATCAATGTAGAAAGCACCATTACAGTAACGAGTGAAGTATGAGGGAAATTACGGTTGAACATCACATTTTAACATGGGAAACATAGGGTCTTGGTTCTCCCGGGCTTTTTGGCTCCCGTTACCCCATCAAATTTTCCCCTCCTCCTCCACCGACCACCCCCGAATCAGTTCGACCGGTCCCCTCCCTTCCGTGTTCCTGCACCAATGGGGAAGGTCCCCGGTAGTTGCCTAGTGAGCCGGGTGTCACCACCGGATTCTTTCTGCGTTCCTCATCAGCTGTATTGACTGGGATCTCCTCGAAAATGCGGTCCCGAGTGGATGCCGTATTAATGCTGCTGATCGGGTAGCACGATTGAGAGGGTGGCGACCCATTTAAGAGACCAAACTGGGCATGTCTATGACGGGGGCTTCCGAGCAGCTATAGCATCGGGGATGATGATAGGGTAGAACCAGAGGCGCGAGGCAGCCTTTGGTGTGACAACTCTGTGGTTTTGTCTCATCTTCAAACCTAGAAAAGTACTATTGACCGTGTTATGGCCCCAAAATCCAAAGGACAGCTTCGAATAAATTTTTCTTTATGACCTCACTCTTGCCTACTTTGCAAATTTGGAAAAGCTTAAAAGGGGTATATTTTACACTGTCACTATGAAAGGAAATATGCCACATCATTCTTGATAAACCAGACATACAAAAGCAATAGTGCCTTGAACATACTATGAAAGCACAACAGTGTATCTTGCCAGAATGAATAAAATTCCTTTGTCTTATTTTCCCTTTCTGATGTATTGGTGCAATCCACCAAAGATAAAATCAATCGGAAAAATATTCTCTGAGACAAAGAAAATTACATGTCATATTAGGAATAAAATGATTGCTGATCCATTCACTTTAAAGCAAAAGAGATTTATGAATTATTATAATAGAAGTGTCGTGTTGATTTTGTCACACAGAGAGGAAGAGAAAAGAAGTAGACTATTGTACTGTTTCTATTTGCGTATTCGCAGTCATTGAATTGACTCAAATATAGATTCGTCACTAGTGTGTTAAATGCAGGATTGCGTACCCCAAAAGCAAGAGAGAAAATATTCACTGCCCGTGTTTGTTTCTTTGCCGCATAGAAAATTTCAAGTGCTTGTCGCTATAGCTACGAAAGAAAACAAAATAATAAACCAATATATTGCATTCACAATGTAGCATATTTTAACATGAAAGAAACACACAGAGTTGTTTGCCTTGATGCAAGCTGTTACCTTGGCAACGTCAAACACTACAGTAGTAATGCAGAGAAAGTTTAACCAATCAGAAATACCACGGGACTAGTCTAAAACAATCAGCCAATCAAAAAGATACCGCAGTTTCTGCAGACCAAATGTGTGTATGTGAGAGTAGCTGCTTTTCATTATTTCGGACGCACCTGCCATAACGCACATCGTTTTTGTTCAAATAGTTGCGAAGTGACTTTCTAAAATAGTAGGTCCGGTTTGCGCGGACGAGAGCTAATAACTACCTCGGTCCTACTGCTATAACTGGAAGTGTTTTACTAATATGAAGTGAGTCAATGCCGTGAAGTGATTTTTTTAATCTCCGGTTGCAATATAATAGTAATCAAACATACCCTCGCCTCCTACAAACAAAATTCCGCGTGAAGTACAATCGAAGGCGAATGTTGCACGTAAGCATCCTCTCCCAAAAAGTGACAGCGATGAAGAGACAGTAGTTCCTAAAAAGCAAAACCGAAAACCGGACCATGCCCAGTGTGCGACCGACAAATCGTGAGTAAAAAAATGTTTACAGGCACATGGAAGATAAACATTCGTACGAACCAAAGAGAACTGCCTTCCGTGTATGTACCGACTTTACTCGCCGACAACAACAACAGTGGAGATACGATAGAATCGATAGAAAGAGAATGCGGCCATTTTTTTAAAGCAGCAAGTGGAGAAAAATAACGCAGTTCTTAAAATAAATTTTATTCTAACCACAGATTTTGTGAAAACGGGAAGAGAAATACGAAGTTTCCCAGTGCACTATGGAAATAAATTGTTTTTAAAATCCGCGGTTCCGGAAAATAGAGAAAGGACGACGAGTGGGACAACAACGGACAACCACCGTAATTTAGGCAGAATACGCTAAATATTTGCTGATTTACAAGCGTACCAGTAGGTGAGGCCAGTCCAAGTTTCGGGGTGGTCTTTGTGCTCCACTCCCCGTCACAAGCTTGAAGTACACGTCAAAGCTTTTAATCCTATAGCTGCGTCCAGCTACACCGAACTCCCTCACTTTATTATAAACAAGCGTGCCGTCCTAAACATTAGAAACCGTCGCCAAAAATGTTTCCTTTATTCCGTCTTGGCCAAACTTCACCCTGTAGATTGGAGAGAAAATGCCAATCGAGTTTCTCACTACGAATCGTATGTTAATGTAGTGCTATTGCGTATTTTCGAAGATAATAATGTCAGTTTTCCGGGGAGCCTACACAACGTGCCGCAGTTTCAAAACAACTATAATGAAACGTATCCGAACGCACCGATATCCATCAATGTGTAAGGAATAAGCAATTAAAATGATAAAATGTTCCCTCTTCATATAGCCAACATCAAAATAATGAAACGGATATAGACTTACTGCTTGTTACGAGAACACCGACACCACCGAGAACACCGAGAACATCAACAACACCAACACTAGCACCACCACCACCACTACTACTACTACCAACAACAACAACAACAACGGCGAAACATTACTGTCCAATAAGATATTTCTCAAGACTGATCAGAAGCCATTTTACCGGTGATGAACATCATTATGATTTCTGCAAAAGGTGTCTCTCATTTTAAAACTGAACTTAAACTAAGGGATCATCAAACTTTGTGCCCAAAACAATGAGCCGACTCGTGTTATTATTCCCCGTCATGGCGAAGGAGTAAGTTGTAAAACAGATTTTTCATTTTTAAAAGCTGATATTATTGTAGCGGATTTTGAAAGTTTTCTGGTTCCTGTCAGTGAACCAAGAGGTCCACAATCAAGTAAGATTCAACTTTAGACATTAGCGAGGCATTGTTATAAAATCTGCTGGTCAGATGATACCTCCACCAAACTTCAGAAATATAGATGCGACAACCCATCCCAACCTTTCGTAAGAAGCATCAAGAGGGAGTTGAAACATATTGTTGCTAGGTTAAATCAGGATTTGCCGATGAATCCCCTAACCCCGAACAAATCTTTGACCATGAACAATCCCAAGAGTGTCCTATATGTGGTAAAGAAAACAATAATAATCCAAATGTCCATCACCACAGACATTTAACAGGAGCTTCCCTCAACCCTCTTTATCATAGTTGTAATATACAAGTGAAGAGACATAAAACCTTTGTGCCGTGCTTCACTCATGGGTTATCATCATATGACGCTCATATCTTCGTAAAGGAGTTGGGGTGTATCCCGAAGGAAATAAAAGTCCTCGCAGAAACAGAAGAAAAGTATATTTCCTTTTCAAAGCGGGTTCATTTCGAAAATGGCGAAAACATTGAATTACTCTTTTTAGATTTGTATCGGGTTTTGCCTTACTCCCTTGACGAATTAGTTAAAAAGCTCAAGCCCGAAAAACTAAAATATA
>JAGDQP010027040.1:0-25358 GCA_022664845.1 Lepisma saccharinum
TTCTGTCAATGTCTGGGCCGGTATGATCGGGAACCACCTCTTAGGACCATACTTTTTTCCACATCGCTTTACGGGCGAGCGTTATCTAGAATTCCTGCAACGTGAACTTGCGATTCTACTAGAGGATATACCTCTGAATGTTAGACGCAAAATGTGGTTTATGCACGATGGAGCTCCACCCCATTTCTATGGGCAAGTTCGAATACATTTAAATGACGTATGTCCGGGAAGATGGATAGGAAGGTGTGGTCCAGTTGCTTGGCCTGCTCGTTCACCGGACTTAACTCCTATGGATTTTTATTTGTGGTGACATTTAGAAAAAAGCATTGTGTATTCAACGGAGGTTCGTGATGTACGAGATCTGCAACAACGTATCTACGACGGATTCCAAGCAATTCGAGATACGCCTGAAATATTTGACAACATTCAGAGTTCATTAACTCGCCCCGCCCACAAGCCATAGTGCTGTTACCGCCCATACAATTAATTTTATCTTATCTTTATTTTATCGCCCCGCCCACGCTTGCATTCGCTCTCATGGAGGTCACATTGAACACATACTGTAAAATGATGATACCATTAGACAGCAGCCTATTCCTAAAAGACAAAAAGTTGACAAAGACATCACACATGTGGTAAGTACAACGCATTAATTTGATAGATTTTGGATTTGAATTTATTTGTGACTTAAAGGCCCATTCCTTGCCAATCACAACAAGTATTGCAAGCATAGTGATCCACAAACAAAACTCTCTGCTTTCCTTATTTGTAGCTCAAGAATAGCATTTCAACTGTTTCTGTCTGGTGTTTGTTTCACGTTAATGTCTATGCTTTTGTATTTCAAAGTTTAGAGGAGACAAACGAATAAGCTCAGAAGAATGTGAATAATAATAATAATAATAATAATAATATTATTATTTTATTTACTACTAGCAGTAATAATATCATTACAAATGTAGTGAATCTTTTCAACTAGTTTCTAGTGTTACCTGCACTGAAGGTTCCATATCGTTACGTATGTACGATGATATCCCTCGGGGAGTTTTCTCCAGTAGAATGGAATGGGACAGGTAGCGGTCAGTGCCTCTGTTCAATGTATTGCCCCGGTGTTTGCATTATGGAACAGAGAATACATGAACATTCTGCAAACCTTATGTTTGTCCTGAGCGGGACACAAGCACGAACGGTCTCTCCTGTGCTTATTTCATGTTTGCGATCGTAGCTACTAGTCTTCGCCAAGCAGTTATGCTATTGTGTTTTTCTTTCTGTTAAGAAGGACAGCCAACTGCATTTGTAATCTTGCTGTTGGATCTGCATAGCAATCCATCTGCTGTTGGATCTGCATCAGTCTTTCTCGATTTCGATTTGAACAGTTTCAGGAATCACATTAAACCTGTTACGATACTCTCTTTCTCTCTGGGAGAAAAGAGGCCTGTGTTCCGCCTTAGATGGAAGGGCGGGCGTGTCCATAAAATAACTGAATAAAATAAATACATAAAAGAATCTTAAACTTGATCTTCCGGATAGATAAGGGAGAAGATTCGGTGCATACGGGCGCCATTATCCCACTGACCCTTGGATAAAGAAGAATGAGCTATTAGGTTTTTGAACCGTTTGCCAGGAAGAAGAGACACTAACACAGGGTAACGTAGAGCAATGCTCTTAGAACCAATCTGCAACAGCCAACTAAGATGCGGAAGTAGCTCACATGTTAACCCAAATAACTACTACTTCCTTCGACGTCCTTTGTTGGTCCAAACATCGGCGCTTCCGGGGATATAGCAGTTTCTCTCATTTCAGTTATCTAGTATTCAAAACAAAACTTAATTTACAACTGGCCTCCAGCATCTCCAACGCCGTGCAACATATGCAACCAGAGATACTAGAACGATGCGCTGGAAAGCATAGCGGTGGTTTTCCTTAACGACCGTGAAAATTCAAATCATGACGGTTATAAAATGTAGTCAGAGTGAGGTCATAAATAATACCTTTTACCTCCAAGACCCGACCATAAAGAGTGACTTAATAATTAGGGAGTTTAACGAAAAACGATATCTGATCTGGCCATCCAATATATTTTCCTATCCTATATAAACGATTACGATTACTATTTACAACACATAAATATAATAAAGCAATTTCGTGATCTCTCATTGATTTAGTGAATTCTTTGACCTAGAGTAGCTTAGGTTACCTGGTTTATACTAAATTGAACTTCTAGCTCATCTCATTGAAAAACAAAACACACATTAGCAATTCGGACGTGATCTTTACCTAATCCAACCCTTTCTTTGATGCAAGTATTATTTCGATGCATTTACTTCTTTAAAATACAAATACTTTATTTACGAAGAATATAATTTACTTAATTTTCCACGGCTACCTTGCTTTCAGCAAACCGGGAAGAAAGAAGTATAAAAGGAAGAGGGTATCGTAAAGATACTCATGCAAATTGTTAAGACAGAATAAATCAATAAAAGATTATATATATTAATCCGACTTGAAAAAGAGTAATTTTTGATTAAATCATTTCCCGCACAGCGTTTAAGAAATTGATTTACGCGGATTCTTACTTTACTTAATCTTTTACCATTATTATGCTCCGAATCTTGAATTACTTTAATTTAAGAAAATAGAGAGAGAGAGAGGACTCTGTGGCCTCTAAGAGATTTCTACCACAACTACTCCGTCCGGGCTTCCTCTCATGTCAAGCCACGACGTATGAAGACTAATTATTAGTAAGACTTCCATGTCTAGGAGACCGAAGGTCTCAGCCACACTTCCATGAGAACTTGGCAGCTACGGTAGTCAAACTACACAAGGCGGTTCAGCTGGAACCTATGTCCTTTCATGTGACATTTCATTATATTTCTACAATTTTTACTACTCTCAGAATAAGTGACAAAGATTATAATAAAAAATAAAGAACATTTTAACTTCGCCGATCTCGTGAATTAAACTTTGGTGCATTTCATGAAATTAGCCTGTACAGAACTTATTGACGCCGAACGGTAATATTAGTCAGGAAAGGGATACGAAATGGCATCATTTCCATAAGTGCCCCGAAGAGAACTTCCTATCTCAAGTTCGGGAATTTCAGTAGCGCTGGCTACCTACTTCCCCTTCCAAGGGGAACCCTCGCACTCCAGGGGAGTACTTGAATACGTCCATGTACCCTTGATTAAAATCTATAGATACAAGTACATTATTATTGGAATTCAATAGCGTAAAGCTAGAAATTAAAAGGAAGGTGAGGATAATGTGTCTGTACAGAACTTTACTTTAAAACAACACAATTAATATCTCCCACATACCTTACTAATTTCATAGAATATCTCTGACGTTCAGATAAGACGAATGACTCGAGCTTATATTACTTTTTACTGACGAATTATCGTTCGAGTAAGACTGCTATTACCGGCGTGATTAAAAATTTGACTTCAAACAAACAACAACAAAAAAAAAGCTAGCAACATGATCTGCGACGAAGAATTGAATTGATATAATTTGGAAGAACGAGATTTCTGAGTAGTAAATGATACCGCCGGAATTGTTTCGGAGATGCCCTCATGATAGAAGGATCTTAGTCTCCTAGAGGGGTTGAAAGGTTCCCCCTCTGTAATCTTAACGACTACATGGTGGCGAATACCGGAGAGCCGAGCGAATAAGTGATGCTTGACGACGACTGAAGCTGACTGTGTCTTTTGTAAAGCTACATTCCTATATCTAGAGCAACTTGGGCTCCCAAAACTCTCTCCCTTCAGTTCTTTGCGGTTAAGACGGACCAATGAGAAAAGCTTAGTTCTTACGTGAAACACATGTGTGATAGCCTCGTCAAAATGTTCGGTAACTGATACATAAAAAGTTTTAAAAAGAATGAGGCTAACTTTCTCTTGTTTCCTGATGCTACAAATTCTTAGAAAAACTGATTTTCTAAGCTACGTTTTTACTTAGCATAGAGACGAATTGAGAGATCCGAATGATTGTATACTGAATTTTACTTTAACTATTTGGAACCAATTTATCGGAATTCCCTAACATAAAAAAATGAAACATGAACACTGATATATATATATATATATATAGGCATATAACTAATTGATTACATACAAAAAAAAATGAGCACATATAAAAGTAACAGGGTGGCGAAGACAACATGTTACAAACCTTACAAGTTCAGAACTAATCACATGATGATATCCTTTCAGGATGTTATGTACGCTCTATCAACTAGATTTGAAATACACATGAACGTTCCTTGCCCTTTCCAATTTCACGACATTTGGGTATACAGTATGTTTTGTACTTTTAGTCCTCAATTTTTTAATTCTAGTGCTATTAGTCAATAATGATACGTGCGCCTTTCGGTTCAAAGCTGTACAGTTCTCAATGCTCACAACTTTCCACGGTGATTCTTCATCCAAGCATCGTGCCCTGCGCACTGTCCACCCCACCAACGGGGTCACCTTTTACCTTACGCTGCATTTGATATTCACATAATCACCGCCATTCCACTGACAAATGACACACTGTTTCTTCTGGGACACATAATTTAACTGTTCATTGAATTATTGTTACTCATACTCCTGACAGTTATGTAATCCCGCACGGTCTTTAAAAATCGCTCCGCATTCGGAATCTACTTGACATATGGACATACAGTAAACGAATTCTTGTTACCTGTCTAGAAGACGTCTCATTTATGCCGTTTTTGACCTTACTTTACTTGGAATAATTTTTGGGAATCCCCTTTTTCCTTTGGGGAATCCCATGCGCCCTGCTTGTAGGAGTTTCAAACATGCATTTTTGGATAGCCCGGGTGTGACTTCCTCTAATTTACTCTCAAGCGCCTACTCTCCGCCTTTTCGTATTCGAAATAATCAGCTCTGAAGTTCATTTTCCCACGGTTTCGGCAGCCTATAGCTCCGAAAGTACTTAATATTCAACACCCGTTTTTATCACGTTTTTCTTAGTTCGATCTCAGGTACTCACCCTTAATTTTTTTGCACGCATTAAGGGAACACCTTGTATATATCAGGAGTATTCCTAGTAGAACCCCTTCTAAAATATTTTCTCAATGCGCTACTGGTCATACGTCATCGTTATCTTATCGAACGTCCACGATATGAATACATTATCAGCTAAATCACACATGTTATCATTTACACGCCTCAGTTGCGTGCTGAGGCTCTTTCATCGTGCAATTAATATTCTCATTTCAGGGATCCGGTAGCAACACTTTATACATTATCATACGCCATATCTCCAAATGGGGCAAACATGTGCAGTTTTATTCTTTACGGAGAGAAATAATGATGTTCACGATTTAACATGTTACAAAAATCAGATACATAATCTGCCCTGCTATCTACTAAAATGCCATTCCAATTCTTGGTCATAGTTTGTATATAATGCTTTCGGTACCACATTAGTTCCCATACCTGATCTTATGCAGTACTAATAAACATCACATCAACGTTCTAACTATATGAAACGATACACACATGTAGGCGATGTCCCCATGTTTAACAACCGCTGAACGCACTGCAAGTTTAGTCGCATGGAAACGCAAGCCTGCTATCTTCTCGCACTGTGAGCAGCGCACCATCTCACTGCCATGTCTCTGGCGAATAACAGGTTTAAACTTGGGATGACGTCATTGTGAACGTTTCCCGATTCCTTTCCTGCACACTGCTAAGGTAGCATATTATTTTGAATCACTCTTTTACTTCATTTCCCGGGTTTCTGCCAAGAATGACCTGGTTTGATCCCAATGTGCAGCCGCTGGAATCGAACCCACGACCTCCCGAATGCTACGCCAACGCTCTACCACTGAGCTACGGCGATTCCGTAAGTAATGTGCTGTTCAAAAGACTTGTTAGATTATTATGAACAATGATGATTATGATGAGTGTTTTGCCCTAAGGCAGGTCTTGACCTGAAGGTCGAAGAGCTAGATGAACCGATAGTGATTTGCCATTGCCTTCCATCGCATGAAGATGACGTCCTAAGGATAGGACCTACGGTTTAAAGTGTGTTGCAAACCACTTGTGTCCTCTCAGGGAATCGACCACGGACACCTTGATTACACTATTAAGAACAGTAGAACATAAATTTAACAAAACTAGATGATATTACAGTGCTGAATGAATGGCCCTGTTCAGACAGTGGATTGACTGCACGCTCCGTACGTTTAATAAGTAGTCAAAAGGAGGGCGTGCGTGTATGCCCATTTTCGAAAATCTTTTTGTCATTTTTCCTATGTTTTGTAAAGAAAGTTTATTATTATTTAATGGTAAACTTGGAAGGAATAATGTTGCAAATTATTCACTAATAACTAATATTTGTTTTCATAAACAATTTATGTATAAGTTCAACAACCATCAAAGTTTAATGCAGGCATTTGCATATACTGTGTGAAAGATACCTGGCCGTTAGATCAATAAGATCAGATCAGTAAGATCAGTACATATAGTGGTTTTTGCTTTGTCGCAATAAAAGCAGGTATTCTTATGAACTACGTGATTTTTGTTACACATTCATTCTTCTGCTACGTATAATACTGCAAGCGACCGCTTCTCGTAAGAGGAGTGTAACTTAAAGCGTTGGTTGGATTGCTGCGTGGGCACTGCACCTGTGCTCCCCACTCTTTCCTGAACATTACCTGTAGGCGACCGTTTCTCGTATCGAGGCACGGATCCTACACACCTGAACTTTCCGCAAACTGTGGGCCGCGGGCGACCATATCTCTTCGTAGGTCTGGAACCAGTAGCTCATAATACCTTTCCACAACCTGTGAGCCGCAAGTGACCGTATCTCCTCGGAGGTCTGGAACTAGTGACTCACTTTCTATTGAGCGCACCCGGCGACCGCGGGTGACCAATTCTCCACGTAGGCTCGGAACCTGTTGTATGCATAACCTGATCCACTCTCTGGGGGATAACCTCTTTGGGCGGCCGTTTCTCCTTGCGAGGCACGGAACCCAGCGAACGTGCTCTCTCGCCTTGGTAGCCCAATCGACTTCTCCATCTCCCCGGTGTGTCCTGCTTGCCCACTGCGGTGCGGAGGCTGACAGCCGTACAGGACTGTTACAATGAGAAACACCTCTTGTCGGTCACTCTCGTCGGCAATAGGAAGACTCGTGAATTCTATATACGTAAAGAGTCGGACACAATAATAAACTTAATAGATATGATATAAAGTTAAAACAGAACGTTTGAAAAGCTAAAAAAAATAAAATAAAAAACACAGTGCTTTTTAATAGTTTAAAGACCCTCACTCACTCTTCTTCATTCTCAGATAGCATTTCCGGCATCTTCTAAGATAACCAGAGATCTTTTCTTTCGGTGGTCTATATAATGCCACTTTCGATAGCTGTTAGAACTTAAATATCAAGCTAAGGTTGTCCGAAAACTAGAGATAATTTTTATACACATTTTTAATGACACGTCTTGTTTCAGTGTTATATATGTGAAAATTGCCGACTACTAGTGTATGTCCGACGACCGGTGCCGCCGGCCGGGTGGCCGAGAGGTCTGCAGCGGTAGGCCATCGGCTCGAAGGTCCCGGGTTCGAGTCCCGGCAGGGGCATGGGTGTGGATTTTAACAGTTGAAGGGCAAATCGTGACTGGTCGAAGTCCAAAGTTACTAGACTGGGCCATATAAAAAAAAGTTTACCAAAGTTTTACGACCTTACCCTATTTTCAATTTTAAAAGTTTTCTTTGTAAAGTTATGCAAGTAAATCATTGGTTGTATATAATTACAGTACCAGCAATTTGTGTGTATAATATTCTTGTCACTTGCGATGTATCCCTAATGTTGTATAATATTTTTAAATGTATCTCTAATGTTTTTTTTAAAAAAAAAAATAAGTTATGTGGTTTTAAGTATCAGCTTTATATTGTTTTATTTAACAAATAAAAACCGGGATGGCACTTTGAACATAGGCCCTGAAGACACCTTTCCCCTTCCCTATCCCGGCCTAAGATGCCTGAAGGTCATAAAGAAAATTGAAAATTTAACCAAAAAATCCTTGAGAATAAAAATATTTATCAGGAACCTTTTCTATAAGTGATTTTTACATTTGTATCTCACGTGTTGAACTTAACCAAGGTGAACTCCAATGCGAATTCTCATTTTTTTTCTTCATAAGAAGACCGTGCGTGGTACATACAATACCAGGCAGCAGACGGCTCGCCGTTTTCTTCCAAACAAATGAATGTTCAACTTGTGCCGTGCTGAGAGTATAAACCATGTAGACTGTGGCACTAGCTATGACTCTAGTGGAGGTTTTATAACTCTATGGTTTTACCACAATATGGTTATAAAATTTGATTTATCTTATTAATTTTACATAAGAAACACCTGAACATGTTTTTCAAAATTAATGAAATATGACTTGAAAAATTCAAATTGAAATGGGTGTCTCTCCGTAAGGCGTTCTTCACAACAACATTTAAGGTCAAAACATGCTACCTTTGAAGCGTTGTAACTCTAGATACAGGTAGCCTAGAAATCTGTAACTTGGAATTTAAACTATGAACCCTTCCAACAATGTGCCAAATTCCATCAAAATCTGAAACCATGGGTGACATTTAATCTTTTTGCCTGATGGAATGACCCTATAATAAACAACATACAGAAAAGATATTGTTCCTTTTAATCTAATATTAGAAATCATCTAACTTGTATAAAACATTAAATGGAGAACTAGAATTGCTTTAACTTTCGATTATATGACAAATGTAAACTTTCATACGAAGGCGCTATGGAAGCTCCACCACGTCATCTCACAACTTTAAATGTAATATTTCATATGTAGTTCAGAAGATCTATCTAAAAGTGTGCATTTTGTATGTAAGATGATGACACTCAGCAAATTTGTTATTTAGGATGAAATACTTATTTTAAGCGTTGTAGATATCGGCGGAATGGTTTGCAGCAGCCATATTGGAAAATGGAGCTAAAATATTATTTTTTTTGCCTATAATTTGAAAACTAACCATCCGATTTATTTCATTCCTTTGCTAATTATTTGGTTTAAAAGCATAAATCTCAGTTAGTTTGATATTTATGACCAAATAATTATAAACATTGTTGCCATTGGTTGAATGGTTTTCAGACTGCCATGTTGAAAAATGGCGACCAAAACCAGTTTTGTACCTTTAACTTGAGAAATAATCAAAGGATTTCAATGATTCTTTTTCCAAATTATTTAATTTAAAGGATGTAAACTTGGCAGACTACTTGTGTCCGACTACAGTTATTTTAAGCGTTGTATACATGCGAAGAATGATTTTGCGATCGTCATGTGGAAAATGAGCAATTGCAGTTAGTAGTATAGTACTGCAATAGTTACACAAAACTGGCAGGTACTTTTTTGTTTAACCGCAGGCTTATCTTTCTCCATTTCTACCCCCTACTAGATTACAATAACTACGTGTTCAAATACAATAATTAAACAATTTCGATTTTCTTAAGGCCGGCTTTTTTTCTGTACTCGCTTGTCGCCTACATTACATGAATACCTTAAATGAAATTAATAACTATGATTTATACAGTTTCCGATGATAATAATACGATAAAAAATCAATGAATAATATGGTACCAATTTTTTGTCCATCCATTTTTTGTATACACTATGTAATGGTTAATAGTCTCATACGTGAAATAATCAATGATCAATCTGTTAACAAGTTTTCCGACATTTGGTGTACATATTAGATTCGTGTCCTTATAGCTTCATTGTTTCATATGACTTAATTGAACAATTACCTGTATTTTAATTTTAATTTTATAATTCAGATAAATGTGCAATTATTGCAAATATACTTGTGCAATTATATATTAAATGGAAAATCAAGGTTGGTAAATCAAAATTGTCTGTTTTTGCGCTTTATTAATACAAAGAGAACTCCTATCAACCAGATTCAGTCAATATGTAACGAGAAAACGGTTATTTAAACTAGGTTGAACGCATATTTGAAGCGAACAGCACGGATTTACATAATTCCGAATACTTTGAAAATATGGAGAACAATATATAGCGAGAAAACTCGCATTTGAAGTAGCTTGAACATACCTTATAGTGACCACTCATTGGATTTTATATTGCCGTCTTATCTTGTCATAGGATAAATTCGATAACAATTGAAACAAAATTATACGATAGATATGTAGAAAACATGAATTAAAATATCCGCCAATAAGACTCGAGCTTGCAACCTTTTCTGAAAGCTGCTCTAAAGACCACGAAGTCAAATGCTTTCTTTACGTTACTCGTGTAGAATTTACCTGCAGAGAAGCTAAACGAAGCAAATATATCATGGAGAAGTTTCCTCACCCACACCCTTCCTTCCTGTCGAAGTTTAAGGAAGAAAGAGGCCATGTGTTTTCTTCCTCCCGTCCTCTTCAATCATTAAATTGTGTAATTAATCACGCAATAGTTGAAGCCAATTTTGTCCCAGTCATTAGCCCCACCTGGGCTCATAATTTGAGATGTTAGGCCACTATTTTGACGAAACTGACATGTTTTGGACATTATGGAGTTCACCTTTGGGCCCCTTGGTTTTACCCGTTAATCTAACAGAGAAGCATGGGAATCTCCTGACCGTGTGAACAGGAAGTTTGGCTGTGCCGACTGGGGGAGAAAATTCTCTGTCGGCAGACATCTTAATTGCTACCACGAAAGAGATCACACCATCTGTTGTGACATGCGCCGGATATTGTTTTAATTTTCGCAGTGTTTGAGAAGACTTTGGGGAGTGAAAACCTTGTTCACGGACGAGAGAGATTTTACAAGCAGATGGTAAGAAAAAATGCATCTTGAATAATCATACCCGAAGAACATCAGTTCGAAAACAGGAAAAGTGATGTTTGATACGAAATAAGAGAACTAATTTCATAGTTAGGATAAATATTCAATTGATAATCTATCTAACGATAGCTTTATATAAAGAAATACGTATACATAATATGAATATATTTATTTGTAAATATGAATATAGATATATACGAGGTTATAACCAATATTGTATGTATAATCAGGCAAGGCTAAGACAACGAAACTACCTTATTTGTATACTTTACTATCATAGATGCTTACGCATTGTCCAGTTTATCCATCCAGTTTAAACCGCTTAAATTGAACTTCACCTCCATTTTCTACTGTTTGCAATGTAACATTATTTTTATTTTCTTCATATTTTAACCATTGTTTTGCCATCTTACTTTTTTGGTCGCGATGCTGGTAACCTAAAGGAGGGATGATTGGAATAGTGTTTTCTTTAAGATAGGGTGAACGGAAACATTCCATCGCACGAGGCGATAGTGCTTGTTAGTAGGAAACATTGTATCCCTCCCGTTTGTTTTTAAATAAGGTTTGAAAATCGATTCAATTCCCGTTCCAAAATGAAAACGTCGTTCTTACAATACTCCAAGATTTTTTTCCTGGAAATCGAAAGTCTGTCTTTTCACTTTTAACACATTCCTTGTGCAAGGAATACATCTCGTTCATCGTCAAATCTCGAGTCAATATCAAAATATGCAATGTCTGGCCGAAGCCCAACATAATTCTGATGTTTAGGAGTGTTAAATAGGTATGGAAACTCCTTTCTTTATACTTTCTTGTAACCCCATTGTTGCTGGTAATTTGGATAATTTGACTCCCATGAACAAATATGTATCATGGAAAACGATATTATTTACAGTTAATTAAATAATCTTTTGTTTTTGCGCTATAATCTGAGGTGTCAACTTTTGTTTTTCGATAAGACATCGCACTACTAGTATTGTATCGAAACGATATCCGTTGTGTGAGAGTCCTACTACTTTTTGAAACTTAGAACCCTGTTCCAAGACATGCTTTACAAATGCTTCCATATAATGAAATACAAAATCCCTCTGACCATCGACATTACCACAAACACTACAAGTATAATTTTGGTCTATATCCTTACAATGATGACAACGATGAGATGCACAAATTAAGTTTGGAACATGTTCACGTTCACCATTTTTTTCTGCGTCTAGTAACATTGTCTATGTCAAAAATAATGTACAGGAAATCCTCAACTCGTTTTGGTTTGCTGGGTTTGACAAAACGGGAATGTGTTTCATCGACATGAATGCTACACAGTTTTCAATAATGTTCTCCACACACGTGTTTTGTTTTTCTACTACGTCTGTCGATTTTCACACCACACTGTGGACAAAGATGCACATAATAACATACAGGTTTACCATTGGCTCTAGATTTGTGTTGATCATAGCAGGTCTGGTTGGGAAACGTGCGATAACAATACCAACATTTCAAACCTTGGCCATTACCACTATCAATATCGTCATGATACTGCTCAGAATGAGTACATAGATATTTACATTTATGGAGCTTACATTTTTTATAAGGTGTGAGACAATGATAGCAATAACCATCACTCCCTAAAAATGCCGTAATAGATTCAGTGACATCGTAATGATTGTTTTCATATCTGAGAAACAATTTCTTATCTGCTGGTGGTCTCGAATACACTATCGTATACTCTCGAGTCTCCGGATCACGTATATACACAATTATCTGATACTGGTTACCATAATATTTCTGAAAACGATCAACATCTACAATACTTCCACCATTTTTCCTTAATAAATCAACTTTCGCAAAATAACAATTCTGTGGCAGCACAAGCCCAGTTCTAGGGGGTGTTTTCATGTAATTTGCATTCCGGAATTCCTTATCGGCTTGTAGTTTCGCTAATACCAAAGCTCTAGCGAGACATTCAGGAACATATTCTACAGGTATAATGTGTTTTTGAAGATATTTTTCCAAAGGCAAATATTTGTCATTGCCATATCGTCCCTGTCCTCGAATAGGATCGGAAATGTCAACTTTGACGGTTACTTTATCTCCTAACAAGAATTCCTCATTAGAATTAAAAATGTTTTCAATACTACCCAAAATATGTTCTACACTAAGATGTGCACGGAATCGCCACGGTATGTAAATTGGCTTATTTTCCTCACTACTAAAAGTTGTGAAACCTATTTTGGAATCGGGGTAGACATCTTTAAGTAAATGTTCCATAGCAAAATTAAACAAACTGTTCACATAGTCCTCAGTGTTAGGAGTTGTCTTTACTACGGAATAAATGGTAATTTGACGTCCCTGAAACCCAAAGTTCGGATAGTTTTTTCACATTCACTGACAATCTCAAAATCAGAAGTTTTTCCACCACCATACATCACTGGCATGTTATTGTCCTCCATCCACTGACGAATATTAATATTAAACATCTTATCTTCACTAGAATCCTATTCTGTGCTAACTTCAATGTCCACATCCATACTACTTTCATCACTCACCAGTACGTTCATCTCACAACTGCTAACCATACTAGTCTTCACTATCCACTTCCATAACTCCATCGCCACTAGACCACGTATCCAAGCCGAAAAAGTCAACTGCATCTTGTGGGATCCTTCCGTCAGGTTCGGTGAATAACTCGCAACAACAACTCCACGCCAAGTCCTTACTTTCCACACTTCCGAAAAATCCATAATGTCCAAGATCGATAATGTCTTGGGCAGTAACACAGTATTGTAAGACAACTTCTTCATCATTCCATTAGTAATAAAGCAAGTAGTGAACCAACATGCCAAAATCATGTTTTGCTGGACGAAACCCTAACAGGTTGTAGTAACACAAATGATTCCAACATTCAAGCACGCGATCGGCTTCGTCATAGCCTGGAATTTCTTGGGCAGCAAGCAAAGCATCACTTGGATTTTCCATGCCTTGAAATGAACTGTCCTTTAACAAGAACACCAGACACAAACCAAGTTGAACTGTTTACACACAGTGGCGAATTCCACATAAATGAACATTACCAGCTTTGAATACAATACGAAGCTGCACCGAAGATTCTCACAGACGTGAAAGAAGATCTTTGCACCTCAAGACTCAGCTGCAAACACAGATTAAAGCATTGAGTGTTAGATATATTATTTGAGCGCGGACGCGAACGAAAACTATCATACAAGGGTACCAAGAGGGAGAGGGAAAGCAAGAAGGGGAATCAAACATGCGCAACACAGATGTGCTGTAACTTTATCTTAAATTACCAAGTCTATTGTTACTCAAACAATATCATTACACACATAATAATCTAATATTTCTTTTAAAATGTATACGGGAAATAACTAAGTAACACTTCTCGGCAATGCCTTGAGTCATCCTCCGTCAAGCTTCCATGCCCCTGCTCCCGTGAAGCCAGCGAGAACGTTTCAGTGTTAGGTTATGTGACTAGTGTCTCATCTTGAGCGACATAACAGCTGCAACTCTGCAGCACTGTCAAGGCAACACTGCATGTCACTAGTAGTATAATACTGCAATACACCATATAACTATTTTCTTTTTATCTGTAATGTTACAGTGTTTCCAGCTTTTATCCTCATGTAACAATATAATTTTAATTCTAAGTTAGCAACCTGCAAACCCGTAAGTATTGCAGTCTTATACTACTAGTGATATGCAGTGTTGCCTTGACAGTGTTGCACAGTTGCAGCTGTTATGTCAATCAAGATGAGGCACTAGTCACATAACCTAACACGGAAACGTTCTCGCTGGCTTCACGGGAGCAGGGACATGGAAGCTTGACGGAGGATGACTCAAGGCATTGCCGAGAAGTGTTACTTAGTTATGTGTGTAATGCTATTGTTTGAGTAACGATAGACCTGGTAATTTAAGATGAAGTTACTGCACAACTGTTTTGCGCATGTTTGATTCCCCCTCCCTCTTGGTACCCTTGTATGAGTTTTCGTTCGCGTCCGCTCTCAAATAATATATCTAACACGCAATGCTTTAATCTGTGTTTGCAGCTGAGTCTTGAGGTGCAAAGATCTGCTTTCACGTCTGTGAGAATCTTCGGTGCAGCTTCGTATTGTATTCAAAGCTGGTAATGTACATTCCTGCGAAATTCGCCATTGTGTGTAAATAGTTCAACTTGTTTCAACAGTTCAACTTAAACAGAAAGACACAGTACATCAAAACACAATTAAATCAGGAAAGTATAAAGCGTTGGGTGGGAGGAAGCGTAATTGTTTCATGCTGAATTAGTATACTAACTTGCGACTAACGACAGGAAGAGCTGAGCCATCCTCGCGCATGCGCATTACTACTTAACAGTAAACAGTACTTCCAAACAACTGCATCCAGTTGGCAATTTAGCGTTATGGTAGCATGTTCGAAAGCTAATGCAAATAACCCTGGATCGAAACCTGGTGTAGTATTTCTTAATGAAAATAACGTTTCTTATATATATATATATATATACGCATTGAGCTCCTGCGTAGCCTAGTCGGTAGCGTGCTCGACTTTAGTGCGAGCGGTCCCGGGTTCGATTCCGGTGTTGACCCAGCATCGTGAGGACAATTGGGGGGCTGCTATGCATAAAATACAGTGGTGATCACAGTGATAGCTTCGGCTCTCCTCTCCCAACCCGTCTGGTCAGCGTGGGAGCAGTAGACCAACTCCTCCCTTCGAGGAGAGGCCTCATCCAGTAGTGGATTGAATATGGCTGTGATTTATTATTATTATTATATAAACGCATTAGGAAATTTAATAAAATTAGTGACGTAGAAGTTTGCTAAAGTCAGGTATGGTGTTCTCTTTTATTGCACACACGACTGAATCGTGTTTTCTCAGATATTCGAAAATAGGCCTTCTTGTTTTGAGACGGTAGTGGCCTTGTTCACTTCTTCAAACTGACTAATATTTCCAAGGCTAGATAAATCATTCTATAACTAGCTATAGTTCTTTTCTTCTACCTTATGATAAGAGGGTATGAATTGAGGTGCGTTTTTTGTAAAAAACTAAATCCGATTTTTTAGCGTTTTTTTCACTTCTTCAAATTGCTGGTTTATTTTTTCTAAACTATGTTAATTTTATGGACTGTTTAATGTGCGTACTGTTTTCACTGCCTCAAAGGAAGAAAAAAGTCTAATCGCAAGACCAGAGCTTTCCTTCGAAATTTCAAAATAAAAAGGAGTTTCTCTTAAAAATAAAAAAAACTAGGTGAAGGAGAACCGAACCCGGGACCACTGAATCCCAAGTCCATTGCCTTGCCCATTTCTTGATCATTTTATTAAATCTGAATTGGAATACAGAATCAGACTAAACGGAAAATATTACAAAAACGTTAAATACAAATAAAGTTATAAAATAAATTAAACAATAACATTTCAAAGTAACCTATTTAAAATATAAATAAAATATAAACCATTTTAAAAATAAAAGCTTGCGAAGAACTGGTGTCGAACCCGGGACCACTGCATTACAACACCAACGCCTTATCCATTACTCCACGTAGCCAACCATCACTCAGTGCTTTCTGAGAGCTCTTTATATCAATTCCGTACACGAGTAACAGACGCTACTAATTACGTAGTGTCCACACGTCATGGTTGTCCTCTCTGCGGACAAGTCTGCCATTTTGTTCCGTTCTCCCAGCAGTTCTGTTTGTTTAGAAAACAGGACACAATGCGTTTTACCATTAACAAGCTTCGGAGAAAAATAGCAGCTAAGCCAGTAACTGCTATTTTTCATCGGTTGTAGCAGCCATAGCAATTTATCCCATGTAGCAGTGAAAAATAGCTACTACGCTAGTTTTGCCCATCTCTATTTCGCACCTATTTTTGAAGGCATTACTCATGTTTTTTTTTGCTTTCTTTGTGTATTGCATAGATGCGCCATTCCTTCCAGATATCAAATCCAGCATAAAGTAGATTTTCACATTTTTGGCGTTTATTGCCTTCTTCAAACTGCCGATTCAATTGTGGTGTTCAACATACACATATGACATTTTCTATATACACACATAGGTGCAACATATATATTTGGAGCTGCATGGTAACTTATTCTGCATAAAATATTCATTATTTTATATAAAAATGGAATTCTCTCATATTTATGTTAAATATATCAATCTCAGGACATTCTTTAAGTATACAATTATATAATGAGCACATTCTTCTAATAGGCGATATGTCCATTGCTTTAGTTCTTTGGGCTGAAAGTTGGAAGACAGCATTACGCGGTCGAGTTACTCTATGCGGTACATACATTCCTAATTCATATAATAAGCTTTTTGAGTTGATTTTACTGTGTAAGAGTTTGTGTAGGAAAGTTAAGAGAAAATTTACTCTTCTGTTTTCAAAAGATTGTGACCTGTACTTATTTACCAGGTCTAAGTACTTTTCAAATTTAATATATATTCCAGTTTCTTTGTATGTCAAAAATCGTACAAATTTAGACTGTATAATTTCAATTTGCCGAGAGTTCTTCTGTGTATTAGGTTCAGGATTGATGCTGCGTATTCTGACTTTGACCTAACATACGCTGTATATAAAGTTTTTAAGACATCAATATTCGAAAAATCGCTAGTTAACCTCATTACAATCCCGAGGTTCTTGTAAGCTTCGCTAACAAGACGACTTATGTGCATGTCGAATGACAGGTTAGATTTAATGGTTAGACCAAGATCAGTAATAGAATCGACTCTAACTAGTGGAGAGTCATTAATTTTGTATTCGAATTTCAAATAGTTTGTTTTTCTCGTATATGACATTACACTACATTTATTAATATTTAATAATAACATGTTTGTTTTACACCAATTAGAGACTGCATTAATATCATTTTGTAAGGAGACCGCGTCCGGTTCGGAGGAAATACTACAATAGATTTTCAAATCATCTGCAAACAGAAGTTTCTTGGAGGATGTTATGACAACAGGCAAGTCATTTACAAATAATAACAAAAGAGTCCAAGGTTCGATCCTTGAGGCACACCAGACTTTACAACATATTCCTCGGTTATACTATTTTTGTAACGAATTCGGTGTTTACGGTGACACAAATAGGATGCTATTAACTGGCGAAGTTTTTCTGAGAAGTTGAATGTTACAAGCTTGCTAAGTAGGATGTCATGATTAATGACATCAAAGGCTTTCGAAAAGTCTGTGTAAATTACGTCTACTTGACCTGTATTATCAATTTGTCTAGCTAAAAAATGTGTGAGTTCAACAAGTTTAGTTACAGTCGATTTATTTGGCAAGAATCCATGTTCGAAGGGCGAGATAATTGAGCGAACGTGTGAGTATATACGTTCATGTATAATAATTTCAAATACTTTGGCTGGCGCAGATATTACGGCAATTGGGCAATCATTTTTAATATCGTTACTCGTGCCAATACTTTTAGGAATGGGACAGATATCGGCAAGTTTCCATTTGGCTGGGAATTCACAGATTGCTAGCGATTGATTGAAAATCGCTTGCAGTGGATATTTTATTGAGTTTGTACAGAGGTTTACTGTTCTGGAATTTTGATCAGATCCCAGTTTTTGCATCAGTTCGCCCGTTTTTCTGCTTAATTAATCTGTTGGGAAGTCAAACTAGTAGCTCTGTACTTTGTTCTGGTGTACAAGACACGAAGATGTATTGGGATTCATCAAGGGAACCGTTAATCTTCGGAAATTTTCATGATGGAAGGATTGTACAATGGAAGAGGTTAGTCCGAATTTAAACAGTTAGTTCTTCATGTGAGGTTCATGTCATGGTGCATTATCGTTTATTTCCTCATGATATACAACGAGAATTATCTTGAGCTGTGTCTTCTGATAAAAAAAAACACCTTGTGAGTGTAGATATATTGGGATTTTTTTCTGGAACTAATTTCTTTAATCGTGAATTCTTTGTCATCACGAATAGTGTCATAGAAGAATTTCTGTCTCTTTTTTGGAATTTATGTGCCGATTGCCATGTAAACGAAATATCTTTCTCAATTACGTATATTTTATTAATTTGTATCCTGAAGTCATTCTTTGCAAAATTCCCTTCTTGTGGGAAAGTTGTTCGGTTGATTATTAAGATTAATTCAGTTTGATTGCTGAAATTGATGTGATTTAATTCCTACTTGTGGGAAAGTTCATTATTTGTAATTCAGACTAATGATATTAGTCGAATTCACTTGCTGTTCTATTCGCTGGAAATAAGTAAATAAAGTTAACTTTTATGGAAATTTGCGTGATATGTTTGCGTTCTGATTTAATAATATATCTTTAAAACCGGCCTTGCTTAGGATAAGGCTAATTTGTTTACAGTGTTGCTGGATTTTTGGTTTGCGTTAATCTTTCCGCTTAAAGTCTGCCCTGAGAATCTTTTGCTGGGAGCTGGCATTTCGATAATCAGTTCAAAGGCTTATCGTTGGTATTCTTTTCGGACAATCGGCGTCAAGTAGGTTTAAAGCAAAACTATCAATCTCAAAAACTTTCAGAACTATTTTTTATTTTTGTGTTTCATTACAGTTGTTACTTTCCCAAACTCGATCTTATAGTCAGTACGTAGTTTTGTAGATTTTAGAAGGCTCTTCCTGGAGGCATATGCAAAAATGTGATTGTTGTATAATAGAATTGGCAATTGACAATACACCACCCTGTCGCAAAAACTGTAAGAAGCGTACTCAGATCTACAGAACTCCGTTGAGTTCGAGCTTTGGAAAAAGGAACATAATACAATTTACCTCCGAGGTGCAGATTAAAAATGCTTAATTTCGTAAAAATAGTTTCTTAATTCTCCGCACTCATGTGCAGGTGGATGCGACTGTGGCAACGCGACCAGAATTCTGGTGGTGGTCGAACGTGGATTTTTTGAGACACCAATTTGTCAGCTACACCGCGCCATTCTATTGTCTCAAATGATACCTTTTCAGAAGAAAAACGACTTTCTAATTCATAAGACACATATACGTCATACTTGTGCCAATGTTGTATTAAAAAGTATGATTGGAACCTGAGATTCAAATTCTTTTACAAGATTCAAAGCTTATTTTCTTCAACTGCTTGGTATTATACTTACAAAGGTATTTCGCCAGTTGTAAACAGGTTGTCGTTTATTTTTCTGATATTCACTTGGCAGTGACACATTTGCGTACAGTGCTTATAAACATAGCTTATATACTGAATGTGATAAACTTGTAATAACAAGTTTGTAGTTCATTATTGTGATAGTTTAGAACTTAGCTCAGAGTATGCTTTAAATCTCGGAATTGCAATTATTCTGATTGCTTATGGTGGTTGCGCCTGATTAAAGTTGGCCAAAACATTTTTTTTTTTGATTTTGCGCTAAACTCAGCGTATGCAAAATATGAGATAATGTGCACAAATTACCACAAAATATGCACTACATCTTGGAGTGGTTTTTACTCCGATAGCTTATTGTGGTAGGGTCAAGGTGAAGTTGGCCAAACCAGACTCTTTCGAGACCCATCATGCACACAATATGGGATAGTGTGCACCAATTTGCACAAAATATTCACAAAATCCTGAAATGGTTTTGGTTTCGAAAACTTGATGTGGCTGGGCAAATTTCACGTACCTCAATGTCGCTGACTGACACACCACTGTTTAGAATATTACTTAGGCAGTCTCACTCAGGACGGTTTTACTAGGACTTCCCACTAGACAGGCCTATTGACACAGCGTTGGCGTGTCGCTCACACGTCCGGTTTAAAATAACTACAGAGCCAGTCCAAATCATTTGCGAATACTCCAAATATTAAGTCCGATCTTTTCAATTAAAGCGAGCCTCAATGAGAAGAAGCAAGGAAATAAAGAAAAGGGGCTATATGGGCAGCTATTTTTCCAAGATGGCACTGATGGTGTGTTGAACCGAAAACTATGTCGTATGGCAAGTCTGCTGAGATGAAACCGCACGAGCTTCTCGCTTGAACGTCTAATATTATCATCACGGTGTGCCAGGGAAAATCCCAGACCGATTGCTTTGTTCGAAGTGAAGATCACCGAAGGCGCCGTCAATGACTGCTCTAGCAACTGAGCTACGGTTGCTCGGTGAGTAACGAAAAATTTAATTAGAAAGGAAAGGACATGACATGTAATCGTAATGCTAGTTTTTTTTGTCGTAATGTAATCGCAATGCACATTTTTGTTCTAGTGCTACAGAAAGTGCAATACATAATAAAAGTTTGTGTAAGACTGTAAAAATGTTATTGGTACATAGTTTGTACAAACATGCAGGGAAATCGCACTGATTTATTGACTTCTTCTTGTTTCAGGTGCAAGTTTGTTTCCGAAGTGGCCGGTGAAGTTAACTGCAAAGGTTCTGGTACACTATACTTGAAACCCACTAAAAAGATATTTGAATTGTTCCTGCTATCAGACAGTCTACAGTCAGACATTGTTGTCCAGTTTGTCATAAATCATAATTGTTTGTTTTATTATTATTGGAGTAACCGTGATGCAGCATACGTTGTTGTGATCAAGCCATTTCCAAATTCTAAGGAGTTAAGGGAATTCCGTTTAGGTATCATTGTGGAAACAATCCAAGGTGCACGTGAATTGAAACGAAAACTTTGGGAGTGCATATACAAATATTAAGCGTTCTTTCCGCAATCTTCTTAAATAATACTAATATTCAAAGCTCCGTAAAAATTGGGTAACTTCTGAACTTACTCCCAAAATTCTCGACAAACAGCCCCAGTAATTTCATGCTAGTGTCCGAGAACTAGCACAGATGTTAGTGCAAGGGATGCTTAAATTTAAAAGAGTTAATTTAACCTTTAGCTAGCACAAAGATTAAAGAAACAGGCTCTTAACCTTGAAAAAGTTAATACGAAATACTGGAAAGATTTAATATACAGGAAAATACACTAAAACGCTTTATATCATTTTGCCACGAAACCATAACAGAATGTAGTCCCCGTAGGTTCATGGAAATTGGCCGTTAAAAATGAGCGGTGCAGTAGAATATAATAAATATTTAGAAGTATATCTTTTCGTTTCTTATATCATTCTCATTCTAGATCGAGAATTTAATGAATATTAAATGAATTTGTATGCGAAACATTGGTGAATTTAATGTATATTAATACATTAGTATATGTTTATATTTGTTTATTTGATATGATTTTTAAATAATGTAAAATCCACGTCAGTTTAAAGGTGTTGCAGAGGCGTGTTGATATTATTTGTGTTTACTAATAAAATAAAATATCAGTTCCTGTATACTGTGTCTCTATATTATAGGAGATTAAGCTATTTTCAGTTCCCAATGCAGGTGACTTTGGTGGACAAACCGCGAACTAACGTATCAACAGACACGGACTTACTGCTAATAGTGAATGCAGTGCTGAAAAAGTTTCGTGTGAATTACCATAATAGGCTTGAAGCGCTTTGTTATGTAGGTTTCTATATTTTCCTACTTAGTCGCTGATTTGCGAACGGATAACAACAACAACAATAATAATAGTAATACTATTAATTTGAAATGGAATACGAACATTATATTAACTGTTTTGGCCAAAGTGTTGAGAAACTAATTGTTAAAAGAGTATTGAACTATCTGTTTTCTCGAACTATGAATGCTCCCCTTTTGCGGCCAATTGCTTGGGAAATTAAAGAAAAAACAAAGAGAGAGAGAGAGAGAGAGAGAATAGACGCACCACATCAAATAACTACGAATACAAAAAATAGTCATAAAATAATGGTATGGGTAGGATTTTTATTTCTTTTTTAAATGTAAACAGTTGATAGAAAAACACAAAGTCAGCCATTCTCTGGTTTCGGTGTAACGGGCAAACTTTACCCCGGGCAAATCGTACCCTAGGGTAAAAACATCATATGGTATCTTTACCCCCGGTATAATTTGCCCGGACAAATAATACCCACAACAATTATTTTAAAAAGATCAAAGCATAACTAACCGCTCATATTTCTACATTTCACTGGTTATTATGCTAACATATATCAAGGGGGTAAAGATATCACAGCCATGGGATCTTTACCCCCCCCCCCCCCGTATAATTTTCCCGGGCAAATAATACCCCTAATTATTATTTTAAAAAGATCAAAGAATAACTAACCGCTAATAGCTCTACGCTTCACAAATGATCATGCTAACATATCTGAAGGGGGTAAAAATATCATAGCCATGGTATCTTTACACCTGGTAAAATTTGCCTGGGCAAATATTACTTCCACCTATTATTTTAAAAAGACCAAAGAATAACTAACCGCGAATACTTCTACATTTCACAGCTAATCATTCTAACATATCTGAAGGGGGTAAAATATCATAGCCATGGTATCTTTACCCCCGGCAAAATTTGCCAGGGCAAATAATAGCCCTACCCATTATTTTAAAAAGAAAACAAATAACTAACCGCTAATACTTCTACGCTTCACAATTGATCATGCTAACATATCTGAAGGCGGTAAAGATATCATAGCCATGGTATCTTTACCCCGTTTATAATTTGCTCGGGAAAATAATACCCTACCTATTTTTTTAAAAGATCAAAGAATAACTAACCGCTAATACTTCTACATTTCACAGATTAATATGCTAACATATATGAAGCGGTAAAGATATCATAGCCATGGTATCTTTACCCCCTTTATAATTTGCCCGGGCAAATAATTCCAGCAACAATTATTTTAAAAAGATCAAAGAATAACTAACCGCTAATACTTCTAAATTTCACAGCTAATAATTCTATCATATCTCAAGGGGGGAAACATATCATAGCCATGGTATCCTTACCCCCGGTATAATTTTCCCGGGTAAATAATACCCCTACCAATAATTTTAAAAGGATCAAAGAATAACTAACCGCTAATACTTCCAGATTTCACAGCTAATCATGCTAACATATCTCAAGGGGGTAAAAATATCATAGCCATGGTATCTTTAAAACCGGTAAAATTTGCCTGGGCAAATATTACCCCTACCAATTATTTAAAAGGATGAAAGAAGAACTAACAGCTAATACCTCTACGCTGCACAATTGATCATGCTAACATATCTGAAGGGGGTAAAAATATCATAGCCATGGTATCTTTACCCCCATTATAGTTTTCCCGGGCAAATCATACCCCTACCTATTTTTTAAAAAGATCAAAGAATAACTAACCGCTAATACTTCTAGATTTCACAGATTAATATGCTAACATATATGAAGTGGTAAAGATATCATTGCCGTGGTATCTTTACCCCCTTTATAATCTTTGCCCGGGCAAATAATACTCACAACAATTATTTTAAAAATATCAAAGAATATATAACCGCTAATACTTCTACATTTCACAGATTATTATGCTAACATATCTGAAGGGGGTAAAGATATCATAGCCATGGTATCTTTACCCCCGGTATAATTTGCCCTAGGAAATAATACCCTACCTATTATTTTGAAAAGATCAAAGAATAAGTAACCGCTAATACTGCTACATTTCACAGATAATCATGCTAACATATCTGAAGGGGTAAAAATTGCATTGCCATGGTATCTTTACCCCCGGTATAATTTTTCCGGTCTAATAATATCCCTACCTATTATTTTAAAAATATCAAAGAATAAATAACCGCTAATACTTCTACATTTCACAGATTATTATGCTAACATATCTGAAGGCGTTAAAGATATCATAGCCATGGTATCTTTACCCCCGGGCATAATTTCCCGGCAAATAATACCCACAACCTAATATTTTAAAAAGATCAAAGAATAACTAACCGCTACTTCTACATTTTACAGATGATCATGCTAATATGTCTCAAGGTGGTAAAAATATCATAGCCATGGTATCTTTACGCCCGGTACAATTTACTTGGCCAAATAATATCCACAACAATTATTTTAAAAAGATCAAAGAATAACTAACCGTTAATACTTATACAGTTCACACATTATTATGCTAACATATGTCAAGCTGGGAAAAATATCATAGCCATGGTATCTTTACCCCCGGTATAATTTGCGCGAGCAAATAATACCCCTACCTATTGTTTTAAAAAGATCAAAGAATAACTAACCGGTTATACTTCTACATTTCACCGATTATTATGCTAACATATCTGAAGGAGCTAAAGATATCATGGGCATGGTATCTTTTCGCCCGGGAAAATTTGCCCTTCAAATAATACTCTTATCAATTATTTTAAAAATATCGAGGAGCAACTGATCGCTAATACTTCTGCACTTCACAGATGATTATGCTAACTCATCTTAAAACTGTAAACATACCATAATATTGTAATGAATTTCTCATTACACGGAGTTATATTTTGTAGAGTGATGTGAATGTGTACAATTTCTGTATAATATGTGTTATTTAAGATTGGCTAATCTAATTAATTAAGTCATTATAGTTTTACGTAAATGTGCAACTTAAATTTCGATTAACGGAATTATTATTATTATTATTACTATTTTTGGTTTTTTAAAGAGGTTGTAAATAATTTTTGTATTTAATCTTTCTTCTTTATTTTAGGAAACAACGTATATT
>JAGDQP010027041.1:0-25357 GCA_022664845.1 Lepisma saccharinum
CAAATTTCGCCTTATATAAGAGCTATCGAGAAACTATTTATTGATTTTTAGATTATTCATCAAGAGCTGTTCAACGATATCCCACAAGACGTGCATATATATATATACTCGCTGCTTTGCTTCACTAGGAGCGCTGCCCCCTAAACCCCCGTAGGGGGTTCGCCCCCCAACTTCAGTGTTTTTGAGAGGATGCGATTCCTTTATCTTTACCAAAATCTCCCTGCAGCACTACACCACCATGGTGTCCATCTGCACCCTCCCACGGAGGCCTGCGCCCCCAAAGGGGAGGTTTGCCCCATTTATTGTAACCTACTCTTGGTCGTACGCCTTCAAAGAAAATTTAGTTTCTCTACCTTCAATGATTTGGAAATTGGGTTTTTGGGGCGGCCATTTTGGATCCAAGTTGACGACTTCTTAAAAGTTTTCTTATATTGTCGTGACCTACTTGTGATGGTACATATTCAAGTAAAATTTCATTTATCCAGATCAAACTGTGTGCAAAATGGGATTTTGGGCGGTCATTTTGGATCCAAGATGGCGACTTTTTCCAAATGTAATATTTCCCTAAACTACTCGTCATAATGCACCTTTATGCCAAATTTCGTATTTCTAGCTTAAACGGTGTGGAAAATGGATTTTAGGTCCGCCATTTTGGATCCAAGATGGCGTCTTTGGACACATCATGTAATATTTTAGTAACATAAAAGTGATAATGTATCGTGTTACTAAATTTGATATTTCTTGCTGCAACAGTTTAGGCTGTGTATTCTATACAATGGGTTCGGCGGCCATTTTGGATCTAAGATGGCGACTTTTTCAACATTTCGTAATATTTTCTTGAACTACTAGTGACAATACACCTTTATGCCAAATTTCGTATCTCTAGCTCAAATGATATGGAAAATAGATTTCTTGCTTCCGCCATTTTGGATCCAAGATGGCGTCTTTGAACTTATTAGGTAACATTTTCGAAATCAAACATTGATGATGTAACTTTGTCAAATTTGATTTCAATAGCCCCAGCGGTTTACTCTGTATTCTATACAATGGGTTCGGCGGCCATTTTGGAACCAAGATGGCGACTTTTTCAACATTTTGTAATATTTTCTTGAACTACTAGTGACAATACACCTTTATGCCAAATTTCGTATCTCTAGCTCAAATGATATGAAAAATAATTTCTTGCTTCCGTCATTTTGGATCCAAGATGGCGTCTTTGAACTTATTAGGTAAAATTTTCGAAATCAAACATTGATGATGTAACTTTGTGTCAAATTTGATTTCAATAGCCCCAGCGGTTTAGGCTATGTATTATATACAACAATGGGTTCGGCGGCCATTTTGGATCCAAGATGGTGACCGATTTTGCTCATTGACGAACTTAACCGAGCTATTAAGCCTAGAAACAACATATAAAAATTTGGTTCAAATATCTTGAAAATTATGGCCGCTAGCGTGTTTTATATATATACTTTTGATATCGTACCGTAATATGGATGGAATTGTCTACGAATTTTCTTGCTCGTAAATGCACTGTAAAATACGGTTTCTTAAAATTAATAAAACAGTTTTTATTTGTGCACTGTGAAATAATTTTCATACATATGAAATATCAACATTATTTCATTTTAAATAAAAACATATCTGTTTGGAAACAGGACCACTGATCTTTTTTTTAAAACCAGTATGTTCTAAATTTGAATAAAAAGAGAAAGTTGAAATTACATATCTCAGAACATTATTTCTACTATTGCACGAACGTGCGCATCCACTGCGATAATTCTTTAAACTGAGATTCGTTCTTGAACGCCGCCGCAGAGTGTTCGCAGACAAGCCGCAGCACGTGTGAACTGTTTGTGCGGCTGTCGCCGCACGGCTTCCGCACTGCATGTGTGAACTGGGACTTCATATATGTTTCATGCTCAGACATATCTTGGACCCCCGCACTATGGAGGAAAATGAAAAAACACCCAAAATTAAAGTCACCAACCCAAGTTTACAAGCACGGTTTTTCACACTCAAATACCTATAGATTAGTGCCCTATGATTAGTTATTCCACATACTAATACAGAGATCTTGTTAGTAGCACACTGCTCAAAAAAAAAAAAAAAAAAAAATCTTTATCTAATTTCATGACATATTTTAAAGTACATACTTAAATAGTAACAACCAAGTAATAACCTTGAAATTTAGTGCATATAAGCAGGGTTTTAAAGGTAGGTTATTTTATGTAAATATTTTTAATTTCCTTTGTGCAGTCATTATTGAATAAATAGTGGAACAACTGCAATTCTTAAATTTTCTGAGAAGCAGTACAAAAAAGCTTTACCGAGCGTTACTTGACAAATGTCACTGTCTAAAAGTATACATATTTGAGCAACTAAACTGTGAGTTTCATCACTGGATTCGATCGTATATGTTCAGGGTTCACTTCAGATTTCAGATAACAATTACCTCTATCAGACGTGATCCGTAAATACAAAACACTGAGGCAAAATAATCCTCTTCATCCTAATGAAGATGTGTTTCACTCCATGATGGCATCTCCCGATCCATTTATAACCTAAGATCACAATTACTATATATTGTAAATTTATTTAATGTTACTGTGTTTGTGTACAATTGTGGGCGTAACTTACGTGTATTTATTTGTTATAACATGGACCATGACACAACCACACTCCTTGTACATTATGAGATCACTCGATATTACTTACGTTTTGCTATCAGTGGAGATTGTTAACTGCTTAAAACTTAATTCTACAGAATTTAGATTGACTACGCTTAGCTGTTAAAGGGGGGCGCATAGTAATTTGCAATGAAACAATACAAAATGCGGTTAACGGTTTATTAGTGTTCTAAAGCGACGATCGTTTAGGATTGAATGAGCAGTACAATGACTCGCTGCTCGTTAAGGAAACCCAAACACACACACCTGCGGTATCGTAAGCGATGATCCTGGGTACTCGGCTGAAACCTGGTCCTGTACTGCTCTGGATCGATGATTCAGCTTCTTTACTTTTTTCTTCTGTTCTCGATTGGCATCCAACTTTGTTCTCTTCAATTGTCTTCTATCGCCTAGCGATGTGCCCCTTGAAGGTAGGCTACGTCTCTCACTTCGATAGGCGACGAAGATGAGATGGATTGTCGGGGCTTCTTCTCTTCTATCACTTGGCACCACTCTTGGGCTGCCAAATTTATCACAAGTCATAGATCATGTAACGGTGGTAATGATGTAAAATCTAGCCAATCACAGATGAGATATGTCTGATGGTTCCTGATCATGTGACAGTGGAACTGATGTAAAGTCCAGCCAGTCAGAGACTATTGATGTCAATCCTTCTCTGCTATTCGAGATGTGTGAATTGTAACTTGATATTTCATGTTTCTTCTCTTCGTACGTGACACTTCTTGAATTCCGTAAATGTGGCAAATACCAAAGCTTTCTGAATCGTGATGTTAATTTCTTTACGATCTCATGTTACTCCTTGAATCATTGAACACATGTTAAGCCTCTTATTATATATGGAATGTGTGTAATGCTTCCAATAATTGACGAATGAGTAATAATTTTATATTACAAGAGACTGACATTGCTTTTCTTGATTTTAACAGTTTATGATACACAGCAACTTACACTATTTCTGTTGAATTATAAGTGTGTTTTGGGTTCCTTTTGGACTCAAAATTAATTAAAGTATATTTGCAATTACCTGTGCATTGTTGTGCTAAAATCCGTTCAACAATATATGCAATATATACAGGGGTTGGACAAAAAAATCTAAAACGTTTGAAAAATTGTGAAAATCATACCTAGTATGGTGTGGGGCCTCCGTTTGCGTCCAAACCAGCTTGGATCCGACGTGGAATGGACGTATACAGCTCCTGAATCGTGGTGTGTGGAATGTTGTACCATTCTTCCTCCAAAACATGCTCCAGTTCTTAAGGGATGATGGTGGAGGGTAATGAGACCGAACACGCCTTTCTAACACAGGCCACAATGGCTCAATGATGTTCAGATCTGGTGATTGTGGGACCCAGGGGAGGTGTGATAGCTCCTGGTCATGCTCCTCAAACCATGATTGCACCGTTTTTGCAGCGTGACAGGATACCAAATCATCTTGGCAGATGCCATCACTATCCGGGAACAATGTGGGCCATGGGTAGAACCTGGTCCCCCAAAATGGCCTCATACGCCTTAGCATTCATCATTCCATGCAGGGCTATGATGGGACCTGCAGAAAACCACGATATCACTGCCCATACTGTAACAGAACCACCCCCATGCTTTACAGTTGGGCGCAGACAGTCTGGATCATAGGCCTGCGACGGTGTTCTCCATAAGTAAACACAACCGGTTGTTGGAAACAAGGTGTAGGTCGATTCATCGGAATACATTACGTGTTTCCACTGATCAAGCGTCCACTCCTTGTGGTCCTTGCACCACTGGATACGCCGCTTCGCATTTACTGCTGTGACCAGAGGTTTGGCGATCGTGGCCCTGCCATGAATTTTCATTTTATGAAGTTCCCGTCGCACTGTTTTTGATGAAACCGGGTTCTGTAGGCCGGAATTGAGTTCAGACGTAATTTTCATTGCAGTGGTCTGCTTTTTAGCTGCTACAATCCGTTTTAATGCCCTCCTGTCCCTATCGGACAGGACTGTCTTTCGACCACTGTTGTGCTTTGCAGACGTTGTTTGCCCATGCATTGTGTATACCCTCGTGACATTGGACACAGTGCCTGTCGATACGCCCACAATGGTCGCCACTGTTGTCACTGAAGCTCCAACCAGACGGGCACCAACGATCATGCCTCTTTGGAAGTCTGTCAGGTCGCCCATTTTACCGCACCACTTGCACACCACGACACTCACAGGTGAACTGGGTACTGCTGACGGAAGAGGAAGGTCCACATGACACATTGAAAACAAAACACGATCGGCAACCGCAACACGTGGTGTACAGTGGCGGGCCACACTTACGTGTCCTGTATGACGTGTTTTTAGATTTTTTTGTCCAATCCCTGTATATATACCACTAGAGTCAATAAGTTCGTGGACTGGACGCAGTGTCGCGCTAGTGGTGTACTACAGTTGAGACGTGACGTCCTGAAGGAATCAGTGGAAGTTCGTTTCTTGACCCAGCAAGAGGCAGGTGTGTGCATAGAGTGTAACCAGACGTACTCTCTCTGTTGTGAAAGGAGTTGAATGTGCAGGGCGGACTTGGAGAATGTCGCACTTTGAGCAATGGGCAAGCATGAAGTTCTGCCACAACCTAGGCAAATCAGCAACAGAAACGTTGCAAATGATCAGACAAGTGTACGGTAACAATGCCCTGGGTCGCAGTGCTGTGTTTAAGTGGCACCAACGTTTTGTGGAGGGGAGAAACAGTTTAGATGATGGACGTACTGGTCGGCCAACAACAGTCCGAACTGAACGCAAGATCGAAGAAGTTGCAATGGTGGTGCGCGCTAACCGTTCCCAGTCGGTAGACGACATCGTAGCAGCAGTACGGATCAGCCATGGTACGTCACAAAATTCTGACAGATGACTTGAACATGTTGCGTGTCACCCAGCACAGTGTGCCACGTATTCTGACACAAGACCAACGTGCAGAGCGTATGACCATTTGCGGTGACCTGATCAGTAGTGCTGACGCTGATGGAACGTTCCTGAACCGGATAATAACAGATGAAACATGGTGTTTCCTGTACGATCCACAATTAACGAGACAAGCAGCCACCTGGAAATCGCCATCATCTCCGAAACGCAAAAACCCGATACAAAACAGGTCACAAGGGAAAATGATGCTTGAATTGTTTTTCGACTCGCAGGGAATTGTCCACATGGACCAACTGTCAACAAGACTCGCTACAAGATCCTTCGCCGCCTACGCGAGTCAATACGTCGTAAGCGTTCTGAACTTTGGCGCAGGAAGAACGGGATATTGCTGCACGACAACATTACTGCACATCGCTCTGTCCTTGTCCAGGAGGAGCTGGCAAGGCAGCAGATGACCGTTTTGCCACATCCTCCATACTCACCCGATCTCGTACCATTCGATTTCGATCTCTTTCCCCGCTTACGTGGACGTCGCTTTCCTTCTTCCGAGGAGATCATCACTGCCACAAAGGATGCCCTACGAGAGATGTCTGCTAACGCCAACATTTTTCAAACATGTTTTCAACGGCTCTACGAACGTTCTCAGACGCGCATCACTGCCAACAGTGACTATTTTGAAGATCAGTGTGGATCTGTGTGGACGTTTACCCTGAGCACAGCAACCATGACATTTGGGTTCTATTGGTTGCCTATATTCTAGGTGCCAGTCCACGAACTTATTGATTGTAGTAGTATTATTACCCTTCAGACAGTTACAGACAGTCCTTCGGGCAGACATTTTATGGGATCACAATAACTAATAGTTAGCAACATGAGATGATATGTCTTGTCAATTCGAGATACTCATTCTTCAAACAATGTTAAAGATCATTGAAATGTTTAGATAACATGAAGGTGCTTCCGTTTATCTTAAAATGATCTGGCTTAAAAGACGGTCATTATAACGCGTGGACTTACTGAAGAAGGGACCACAGGCCTCTACCGGGGGACCTCTCAATTATGGAATTCGTGTGATAAATCAAGAACGCACAAGACTTGATTATTTTTAGATTACTGTAAAAAAAAAAAAAATATTTAGGAGTGATAAAATCGGTGTCGTAACTAACTGGCTTTGTGCTCACCCCCATAACTTTCTTCGTGGTAACAGCAGGTTTTTATTATTAGATGAGATACAATTAATTTTATGGGTGGTAACAGCAGGTTTTATCATTAAAGTCACGAGATCTGGGGCCCCCGCACTGCGAGGCTGATTTTTACGCCCCTGGATAAAAATTCCCTACCTCGACCGTGGTATAATTTTGAAGGAAAAAGACCGATGAAATTTAGTTTACAGCTATATACTACTGTGAATGAACAAGGATGTTATTGTTAGTAATTAACAATATGTCTAAACTTAAAATATTGTAAAAATTAATTATTCATGCATTTTTCAATTTCATTTGAATTTTTTCCGTTTATTTAAGCACTATGAATGTTAGTGTATTCTAGATGCGATTTGGGTAAAGTAGTTTCCTTCTCGGTTAGAATAAGTTAGCTACTAGTTTCCACTTAGATTAGTTTGAGTTTCTTTTTCGGTTAAGTTAGTTTTCTTTTAGATTAGGTTGCGTCAGGTTAGCATGTGTTTCCATTTTTCCACCGACTTACAATGTCTCATCTCCGCATACCCCAGCACACTTCACACAGCTACCGTACTTTTGACTAAACCTCCCGTGTTAAAATCTTAACGATTCTCAACCCTGATTCACTTGCCATTATTATTATTATAAACTTTATGGCTTAAGGAATTCGCAAGTTCATCGCCGTAGTAACAATCGTTCGCCATTTTATTCTACTCTGGGTAACTGATACTTACACTTTCAGTATAAAGCCTCTGATATACTGATGTACATTTTCTCCTTCACAACAAGAAACGAAGTTACGAAGGCCTATGGAAATCAGCTTTTTAAACTCGTTGACCTATCTTGATGTAGGTTTGCATAATATACTTTACTTAACACTGTGAAATGATTCTAGAAAGAGATATCCTAATTTGTAATTGTACAAAATTTAAATTATTTACTCATTCAGAGTTTATGAACTAGTAAGTTTCAAGAATTTGAGGTAAACCGTAGAAATTACTAGTAGGGAAGAGAGCTGTCGGTGCGTCGCATGTGTTTCTTTAAGGGTAATGTAAAGCCATGATCTTCAACAAAAGATGGAGCACTATCTTTGTATATGTCTAATGTATTTTTATCGTTGCACGAAATTTCAATGCTGCTTCTACAAATTCAAGGCTAGAGCGTTTTCAAACTTTCAGAGAAGAAAGTTCATAACCAATTCAAGAGTTCTATCTGTGCTGAGTTTTTTCTTTCTTGTTCATTGTTGAAAGAGCTTCACTGTTATAGGTTTGGATATCCATAACAATGAAGCGATTTCAACAATGAACAAGAAAAGAAAACAATTGGCACGGATAGAACTCTTGAATTGGTTATGAACTTTCTTCTCTGGAAGTTTGTCAAATAAATCATTTTTTTGTGTGTGTATTTCTGAATGTGTAGGCGCTTATAACATGAAAAAGTAATAAATTTGGTTTATCCAGAACTGGTCCGATCCCATCAACTCTGGATAAACGAGGTTTTAGTTTATTTTATCATGACAATTATAAATGTGGTGTCGCTGTTTGCCTTGTATACCTATAGCTCGCGGTTAATGAAGTCATTATGACTAACGTTGACTACTCTATTAACATTTTATTGTTAAAAAAAATCAAATAAGAGTAATCACTACTACTAAGCATAAATCTAGTATAGTTCAAGACAAAATAAAACGACCTTGACGCCATATGTTTACTATAGGATTCAAGGTCGTTTAGTTTTGTCCGCGACTATACATCGTTTTTTTTCTTCTTGAATATCAATTTTATGTTTACGTGAAGTCGCAATAAATAATTATTGTTGTTTGCAAGTGGGGGTGAAGTTACAGCCTTATAAACAAAGCACTAAGCGGTTTTCTTACGTAATGGAAAAATCACTTAAATTATTATGGACTTGATTTGAAGAATACATGATTCTGATACATCAAGTATAATTTCGAATTTAGAAAATAAGACTGTTTTCCAGGAAAAGATCTCACCCAGATGAATCAATGCTTTGGACTGAGAACCACAAACTGAAAATTCTGGAGTATGGCGTACACTCGGAGCAGTCGTTATCCTCAGCCAGCTGTTATGGAGACTTATCCGGAAACACGCTTCTTCAGTAATATAGATGGTTACGGGAAACCATTTTATGACGTTCCTATGAACACGAAGAACGCCAGAAGAGAAAGAAATATTTTGTATTGATGTGGTCGATTCTTGGGAGGTAATTCCGTTCCAGTAAATATAAGTCGTACGCATAAAAGGATTTCACTATCATTTCCATCTGGAAAACTGGCTCACGTTATCGAATACAACCTAAAGAGTTGACAAAAAAATTAGCACTTCAGTTCTTACTCTTTATACAGTATCAAATTAAGTATGATCTCACTCTTAAAATCCCTAAGTATCACAACTTGACAATACCGTTTGGTAAAGGACATTGAGTTTTATACAGACTGTTCATGTTCATTAATAAATTCATGTTGAGAAACAAACCTGTAAAACCAGAAGTTTTAAAGCAATTTGCATGAAATTTTCAACAGTTATTCACAAAACCCTGAAGTTTAGACACCGTGAAAATTATTTTCCTAAACTAAATTTCAATAAAACTCAGAAGAGATCTTCGCCTAGAGGAAAATCAATGTTAATTCAGAGGACCATTTTTCCTTACCTTAACGTTATCAAAAAATCAAGTCAGATGGTGAATTCTGTTTCTAAAATACTGTAGAGATGTTACAATATTTTAAAACTATAAATCACTATCTGACTAATTTCCTGATAATTTATAAAATTAAGATAAGGAAAAGCTGTCCTCTGAATTAGCATTGATTTTCCCATAAGCGAGGTTCTCTTCTGATTTCTATTAAAATGTAGTTTAGGAAAATAATTTTCACGATGTCTATACTTCAGGGTTTTGTCAGCAACTGTCAAAAATTTCATGCAAATAGCTTTAAAACTTTCGGTTTTACAGGTTTGTTTCTCAACACGAATTAATAAACAGTCTGTATATGTAAATCTATATAGTATAGTTCATCTGTCGATGCTACCTTGTTGAAGCCACTGTATCTTTTGAAACAACTCTAGATTATCAATCTGTATTTTACCTTAAATTTACTTTCACAAGTCTCACAATTAAAAATCTTTTTAGCATTCTCCTCCCCGCCCCACAAAAAAAAAAAAAAAGAAATTGGCTTGGTTAAATAAGCATACGTTCGTAACGTCCGAGGGTTGATATTTCTTGGTTAAGAACCGGAGGGAGCTCCTTTTTTCCTCTCTCTCTTTTTCCTTCCGAGGTACTCGGCCAGCATCTTCGTTCATGTGAAACGTTTGCACTGTGGTGTTTACAAAATTCTTGCAACTGCAATTACATATACAGTGGAAAAGACCAAAGTGAATTTAAAAGCATGAGAAAACTAACACAAAAGACTAGATATTCAGCAATTTAGTTCCACCGTTTGGTAGCATGACAAAAATCACGTCCTCTAAAACCCAATACAACACGTATACAGAAAAATACGGGATTTCGGTAAAAATAATAATAAAAAATAAAAGCAAAGATTTTATGAACACTATTAGAACAACCTAACAACAAAATCTTTATTATACACAAAAAGAATGACGAAGTTACGTCACAGAACCCACATGATCAACACAACAGCTTTAGTTTCGCACATATTGGAGTTAAGGCCTTTTCGCTTAGCATGGCAGAATACTATTCGTTATAGGGTCCTGTTGCGCAATTAATTATATGTTAACAGTGCTAGTGAACCTGTTTGTAGTTTGTAAAATTCTCTTGCAAGATAAGCACCACAGCTTCTACAAGCATTGCACAATGATTGTCAATTCTACAAACTTGGCCAAAACCATTAAAAGGGCTCCTCGCTCCAGTCCCGCCATTTTTAACGTTTTTCAAAATGTTTCAAAAACTAAGAATACTAACAAAAATATAAATTCATAGCGCACTAGAACTTACAAATTACTATGAAATGCAATGGACCACGATCTCGAAATCTTGTCGATTGATGAGTGCTCAGACTTCAATTAAATAATGACGTCATAATCTTTGAAAATAGATCACTCGTCAATGGACACAATCTCGAGATCGCTGTCCATTGCATTCCATAGTAATTCGTAAGTTCTAGTGCGCTATGAATTTACAATTTTGATAATACTCTTAGTTTTTGAAACATTTTGAAAAATGTTAAAAATGGGAGGGTTGAAGCGAGGAGCCCTCTTACGAGTCAACTTGCTTGTAACAGATAATAAAGGTTATACGGAGTTTATATTTAGGGTTGCCATACAATACGAGATGAAATTCGCGACTTTTCATGATCTTTTCGCGTGCTTTTCCGTTATCACTGACATTGTTTATAATTATGCATCTTGATAATCATCACAGCCGCCCAGCACTCCTTCTTTCAGATGTTCTGCAATGAACAATCATAAATTTAGACAATGCTGTTAACAACATAACTGAACCGTAATACATAATCAAGTATCACTGATAAATAATTTGTTTCTTTCCACTTGTTTAATAGGAATAACAGTGACTCAGTCCAGAATGCGTACTATTCTTATACTCGTAAACAGCTACGTGAAACTTCCGATGCTGTCAATAATTACAAATTTGTTTAGTTCAGAATTCATTGAAATTAATTACACACCGAAACTTGTCCACAACGGAATTTAATAAAGCGGAAACTTGTCTAGTGCGAAGAAAAACGTTGGTCCCTTACATCAGTTTGAAAAGTTTCATGTATTTCTTCAATTATCAAAAAGGAACACGATTTCATATGCAATGATTTATTATCGAAAAAAATATTCAAAGTTAGTGATTTTTCAATTTCACAATTTGATTTTACACCAATTTCCACGTTTCTCTGTTCCTTTACATATCGTGCAACTTCAAGACATTCTTCTTTGTATAGACTTCTGGAAGGTATGAAACTGGTAAGCATTTAATTATTCATGTGTTTCTTCTCTACCTTTGCCACAGATGCATTTCTATTATACATTCCATAATCGTAAGTACTTTTGCCTTGTCTTCACGAAAGATGACCCAGAAGCCTGTTTTCTAGCTTCCAGCACTTTTTTCACTCTATCTCGACTGAATTCTTCGAAACTATCCTTCAAAATACTTGGTTTCCGTACAATGTAATGAGTATATTCCTCAGGTTCTAACGCATCCGTGTGCAATAAAAATAAATAAAAAACCGAACCTGACTTTTCTAACCTAACCCAGCCATTGGTCACTAATTTTATTAAATTTCCTCATGCGTATTTCCAATAGAAAAAAGTTATTATTCTTTGGAAAATATGTAAATATAACCACACCAGGATTCGATCAGCTTTCCGATACGTTAACCATCAGGCTAAGTTAGAAGTTCCCAATGAGTGGCTTGTCAGTATTCTTTATGGTTCAAACAGTACTGCGTCTGTGCGAGAGGCACACACAGTACTAATACTGCAGCTACCGCCTTCAATATTTTCAGACGCCACCCTCTTCCTACAAGAAGGAAAAATTCGATGAAGAGTAACCTTATTGTATCTGTAGTCTTTACAATAAATCCCTAAACCACACAATTTGTAAGGATAAGTTTTTCTCATTTTGATGACATTCTGGAATAATTTTTCTTGATCCACGTAGAAGTACTATGAAGCACAATAATTTGTGATTCGCATTTTTGAAATGGGGCTGTAAAAACTTACTTAAATTTTCACATCTTTTCATTGGTTTTCTTGAATTTGGGTGCTTCTAAAGCCTGTCTTGAAATTTCCCTGCTCAATATAAAATTTCCAAATTTGTGGCAAACCTGATTTTGTAAAGTAGGTTGACAAAGTGTACAGTCTACTACTACTAAGAATGGATGACTTCAAAGATATGAAGAACAAAAGAAGCCATTTAGACCTCACATATACTTCGTCTTCGAATCTAATGTATACCAGCGATCTTTATAAGTGGAAGGTCAGATATCTTTACATGTCTAAGATGGACTTTGCATACTTGCCCGAATCGATCAATTAATTACAATATCTTACGTTAGGTTACAACAGAGTAAGTTAGTAATGTACTGTACTTTCTGTAGTCTTCGTGTAAGAAAAATAATGTGTGTGTACGGGAAATATTGTAAAAAGTTTTATATACAACGTTTTGTTACAGTGTCTGCTGTTGTGGTACAACTTACGTGTTAGATATTTCGTACAGCACATTACTCATTTACAATTTGAGTTCCGAGCGTAATACAAAGTTCTTGCCATTTTTGACGTCGCATGGGAAGACGCAATTAATGAATGATACGGAAATAATTGTGTCAGGTGCTGAAAAAACGATCGGAGTGGGAGTGAGAACACTGACCGTGACTAAGAACAGTTATAGCTGAGTACTGGCGAAGACAAATTGAGGTGTCGAAGCAACTCCTTCGGGGTTGTCTGCTTTATGACTTAAAGGTGGGCTTGTCCGTAGTCGAATACGTCAAGCCTTTGGGAATAATGCTCTGAATAAACACCGCCAGGCATGCGTTCTAGAAATTCAGGTCGAGAGATTTCTCCCTGTGTGATGAACCCCGCAGTGTGCACCCACAAGTCCTAATTAATGAGGTTCAGAAGGCGGCCATACAACAGAACAGCAGCCAAACATGTGTGAGCTTGCCGCATGCTTCCAGGTTTCTGATGAAACAGTCTACTTCGTCTGCACCGCATAGGGAGGCGTACAAAGCTGAGGACGACCAACGAGTGACAACCTGTTTCTCGTTGCTTTCTTTCTCGGCACTGCACCATATCAATACTTGATCGAGTGCTCACCAGTGACGAAAAGTGAGTCCTATATGAGACTCCCAAGAGTGCCCCACATTGTTGCCACCGCGATACCCTGTGCCTCTTACCCCACAATACCACCTCTACACCCACGCAAGATCATGCTCTGTATCTGGTGGACTAGTAGCTAAGTGGTGTACTATGAGCTGCTTCCACCGGCCCAAACCATCACTGTGGACCTGTACTAACAGGAGATGGAACGTATGCAACAGCCCTACAGCAGAAGGAATGAATTTATGAATCGCAAGGATGTATTGTTCCTTGCCGACAATGCCAGGCCGCACGTGGCCAGGGATACCATACAGCAACATGGCTGGGAGAACCTGTGCCATCCACCGCATTCCCCAGACCTTGTACCAACAGATTATCACCTCTTCCACTCCCTGGACAATTACCTTCGTGGGAAATCCTTCACTAATGAGGCAGACTTGCGGCAGGCACTCACGGTAGAGATGGGTCGATCCGGAACGATTCGTTCCAAAGTATCGAGTCCTTTCAGTGAGCCAAAGGAACGAATCCAAGAAAAGACTTGGATTGGTTTAGCTGGTTCGACTCGAAGGGCTTCGTGGCCAGCGAAATGAACAAGTCGATCCTCGGGAATTAGAACTCAAAAGGACTCATGAAAACGCACAAGTATTGGAACTGAATAAGCTTCAGACCAAAGCTTCTACGCATGCGTGTGCAAAAGAATGAAACGATACTTCAGTTTTCTGTCCACTTCTTCTCTACCCCTACACCCATCCACATTTTTGTAGACATTTTTTTCAAAGCGCTGTGTGTGTGTGATGCAATCTTACATGTGTGTGTGATACAGTACCTACATACAAATTGTCATAAAAATCGGGCTGTCACCTGGCGAGTGTTCCTTCAGTTAAACTGAACTACATTGAAATGCGAAGAAACTTGTAGAAACGATAGGTACTTATGTTGAGGGGCTTGCACGATTAATGATGCTTATAGATTGAGCATACGTATTGATCACCTTCCATGCTCTATCGCTGTGGTCGGATTTTCAGAAAATGGTCCAAATATGCTCTTTCTAAATTCAATCTTTAATAATACACGAAGTTTTATTTGTTATGGCTATCTCTTTTCTAGTTCATGTTCTTCTAGTTAGTAATTCCTGCTCTTAAGATTCCAACAACATTCTTGAAAATCGGTGGTAGTGTGCAACTGAAGCAATTAGTTTTCGTAATTTCTACTTTGCTTTTGTAAGCAATTCTACTGTTCCAACTGTGCAACAGTACCCCGAAAGAATACATAATTTTAAAATTTCTGTGTACCCACTAAACCTGCAAATTATGAGGGAAAATTGGGACAAACTTACCTACGAGACGTATAAAGAAAGTACTTTTCCAGTCTGCTTTAAAATGGTAAAACTTGCGTAGTTAACACAGTAAGCGATGGTAAGTCAAACACCAACCATTCGCTGTTTCCAAATAATTTAAAAGGTACTTAGTCGATACAAGTAATCGCTCTGAAAATTTAAGTTTTAAGCTCTTCACTTTTCATCACATCCAGGATAAATAGTAAATTTTAACATGTGAACACGGCGCTTGTCGAAGCGGGAATCTTTCCCATTCCACGGTCTGGTGGAAAAACACAAGCCACTGCAGGACTTATTATGTATACTGGTATTAACATAGTTTTAGTATTTTCTCGGCAGCTTACAAGCGAATAATATTTAAGCCCAATATTTCATTGAGACTTTATTTGAAAGGATAATTCATTATCACATTATAATATCGATTATCAAATATCATGGTGATCATTGAAAACTGGTGGATTCATGGATGATAAAAATCACTTACCTGATTCAAATGAAAAGAAAACTTTCTTTTTTTAAAAAAAGAAAAACAGAGGAAATAAAGCTGAGAAACATAGTTCAGCAATTTACACAACGGACAATTGTTTACAAGAACAGATGTGACTACAGACTATAAAAAAAAAAGCAGTTTCTGAGAGAAATGCCTCACACTCAAGGTTAGTCTTTGACCTCGTCAGGTCGAACATCCTGACACACTGCAGATAACTATGCCACAGAAAACAACCTATTCCAGGAATTTTTTTCTTGCAGCCTGAAGGATAGGGTTTCTCACATTTGTTTATTCTTCAGTCACCCTAATGATTTCTACATAGCAAAATTTTTCTTTCTTATTAGGGAGAAAGTTCTAAGTCTAGGTGATTCACATGAAAAGACACGAAGAACATTAAATTTGGCGATGGAGTTGCTCTAAAATCACCAAGACAATTAGACTTCTTTCTTTTTTGCTCTTTGGGTTGCAGTGGCAATGCTGGTATTATGTACACCCATCCTCGAACAAGCCTTACAAGAAATAATCGGGAGTTCTTCTGGTGACATGCGGCTCACCTCGTCTAGGTGCAGGATCAAACTGCAGGCTGAAATGAGAAAGAAACATACATTAAAGGATTTTCAGAACTTGTGTATCTGTATGGTAAAATGTACAGCTAACATCTTAACATGTCTTGCCAACACGTAATCGCTGTGACCGTAAACACAAAATCAGAGGTTTTATTCCAATAATGTAATCTTAATTCTTTCTGTACCCTACTTACAACACTAATGAAACACCTTCTTGCATAAGAAAGTTAAACAGAAAATGACGAAAACATTCGGAACAGTAGAATGACGAAGCAATTCTACTGTTACGAAAATGACGTAAACATAAATGACGAAAATCTAATTAAGTTTCTACCTTTACTTTTCACTCCGCAGGAAACTAGTCCGATTCCGATGCTAACCAACATTTCCTGCGATATTTGTTTACGGGGAGATCAATTGATATTCAATGAAGTTTAGTGTATGGAAATACTTCAAAGGATAAGTAGCAGAAAGAATAGTTTGAAACAGCATGAGAACAAAGCCTTTACGATTACTTTTCACACTATCCCGTCTCAAGCACACTCTCCATTCTACACAAGCTGAAGTAGGAAACAATGACACTTTTTGGTATGCTCGACCACAACTGAGGAACTAATTTATATGCACAAATTCAATTATCTAACTGCACATCTATAGGCAATTCAAGTCCGTAGTACAGTAGTTATTTTTTCCTTTTAAATCACTTGATAGGAAAGCTATAGCAAAAGAGCTTAAAATCACGCTATGGTGTCCGTTTGACCGTGTCCAAAAATTAAATCTCAGGAACTACAAGGTGTAGAGAGATGCTTGAGATGTCGTTGGAAAGGTCTTGGCTAGACTAGCTCAGAACCGCCGGAACATTTTTGATTGGTGCAGCAGTTCAGTGTTGCCAATTCCCCCTTTTTAAAATCAATTGTTCAAACTGCTTCCATTCAGTTGGATTTAGCTACGCCATATTGTCATAAATATTATCGACAATACAAAAACACTGAGGGGGGGGGGTCTACGTCCCCAATGAGCCTGCTTTCAAGTGCTGCCAACCTATTTTCTATCAAATTATTTTGTTTAGATATAGCAGCACAAAACTTTTTTGCCATAAACATTATTTGACAAAATCAACGTACTGTCGGTGTTCTCGCCCCCAGGTACCCTGTTGTCAGTGTTGTCAACCCGGGCCAAAAATATATCTCACGAACCAGAAAGTGTACAGACGTGGCTGAGGTTTTGTTGGAAAGGTACTAAGCCCAGGGCCGCCAGAAAAGTCTTGATTGGTACAGTAGTTCAGTGTTACCAACTCATTAAAATCAATTGTTCAAATTGCTTTCATTCAGTTCTAGCTGCGCCAAACTTTGCACAAACATTATTGCACACAATAGAAAAATAAAAACGAGTTCGCGTCCCCAAACACCCCACCTACTTGTGTTGCCAACCTATTTTCTATCAAATTGTTTCAGTTACTTTAGCCATAGCAGCACCAAACTTGGCATAAACAGAGACGTGGCTGAGATGTCGTTGGAAAGGTATTAGTTGGCTAGACTAGTTCAGAGCTGCCGAAACAGTTCTAATTGGTGTGGTAGTTCAGTGTTGCCAACTAATTTTTAAAAATAATCAATTGTTCAAATTGCTTCCATTCAGTTAGACACAGCTGCGCCAAACTTGTGATGAACATTACTCGACACAATAGAAAAGTACTGTGGGTTTTCCTGTACCTAAAGCACTGCAGTTGTCAGTACTGCCTAACTATTTTATAAAAATTAATACTTGCATGGCTAATATGCTAGCAAGGGACCGCGGTATCTCGAGATTGTTAGTAGAATCACCGCTCTAACTTGTTTTGAAACAAGATTGCAACATATCTATAATTATCCACGAGAACCGCACATAGAAAAAAATTATCACAAATAGAACTGCTAATATTTTCACGGTTCCAAGATAGGCTTTGAAAGGTGTGGAAACAGAATTCGAGACGCTGACCATGTGTTCAATAAAAAAAAAAATGTTGCAGCACGTTCATCTCCTTGGAACAGAATGTGTAGTATGTTAAGTGTGGTCCAAATGTGAAATTTGACAGAAAATAAAAATGTATTGAAAACAAAACTACTATGTTTTTTTTTATAAAAAAACTACGTACCTTGGAATAGTAATCCTCGTTCTATTAATACCAGTAATTCCTTTGCAAAGCGCTTTTTGTCTTCCTCCGGACAAACGATTTATTGTATTGAAATGTGCTTTTTGTACGGATGTGTACTTGACAAAAATCACATTTCAATAGAATAAATCGTCTTTTGCCTGAAGGAACTTTCTAAATGAAGGTGAAAAGTTCTTTGCGAAGGAATTACTGTTCTTCAGAGGGCAAACAGATTTAAGATTTATTATTTCCAAAGTACGTATTATTTGATAATTATCCTCCGTGCGTGAAAATATGTCACTATTTGGAATCCATTATTTGGTCTTGTTTAACATAGGTACTACGATTTTATCTAGTAGGTCATGGTTAAAATTTAATGCTTTTTTTATTTTTTGCTTGCATTTTTTCTTTATGTGATTATAAGGTTTAAGCTACAGTGTGTGTTATGTGCGAAAAAAACATCAGCTTATTATTTTTGGCATCACGAAGGCTTTGGGTCCAGTATTTATTTAAATATTTTTTTCAGTTATCCCAATCTATTAGTCTCCACAATCACATGTAACCTGGGAAACAACACAGTTCATCTCTTTTGGGACATAATAGCTCTTGAACTGTGGCAAATTTAGTGTTTAATCCGCCAGGATGTACTTTATTTCAGATTCCAGGTCTTTCGTTACGGCACAGATATTCAGTGCAGGAAGAAAAAAAATATAGCCATACATTGTCTGCCGTATTCAGAAACGGTTTTCTTCAAATGAATAGCGCTGTACTAACGAGTGATTAAGAATCTTTTAACATTGGTAGTCACTCGTTAGTACAGCGATAGTCACTTCACAAAAGTTTCTGAATACCGTGGTATGTTTCTTCTGCAGAAAATGACCTGATTAAGTCTGTATATATTGGTTCCATCCTGTTGGTTACAGCAGTTTGAAATTTATCGTTACAGTGATATGTTTGTAGATAAATAAATGTGTGTGTCGGGGGCGTTAGTTTCCAACTCTTTGGTGGATCGAATGTTGGGGTGAATCTGATTCAACCTCTTAAGAAGGGTGTCTAATTGTTCTTCTCTATAAATAACCAAGGAATCGTAAACGTAGCGATAATACCTAACTTAAGTGTTATGACTCAATCTCAGAATCGAAATGATTCATAACTAAATCATTTAGATTTGAAAATATACTGCTGTAACAACACATTTCAAACAACCGTAGAATACGGAAACCAACAGCATGGGACCAATAAATACAAACTCAATCAGGTAATTTTTCGCAGATGAAATATAGTGTATGGCTTAATTTGTTCTTCGTGCTTAATATCTGAGCTGTAACTACAGACCTGGAATCTGAAATAATGAGTACATCCTGAGGATTGGTAAAATAATAATAATAAACGCTACTTGAGTGGTATAAAGGGCAATATTTAAAACATTTTAAAAAGTACAGGATGATAAAGATTAATTACAGGATGACAAACAAGAGGTTAATAAACTTCCGTTTCTGATTATCATAAACAGACTTAAGAAAATATACATACTAATAATAACCCTTTATCAAATTCACCAAGAACACTAGATAAAAGTTCGATACAGAACAAGATCATCTACTACGCCCAAAAGACATAGGCCGCGGGGTTTATATACGCTTGAGGGCATCAATATACTGGGATGATAGAAATAATGTGTGATTTATTATTAACGTTCTAAGTGAGCTCTAAACCGCTCCAATCAACAGACCCGACGGAAACTGAACCCGTAACCACGCGAACAAAAAAACCAGTGCGCTAACCTCTCGGCCACCCCAAGGATAAAAATAATCTGTCTGGTCTTGCAAAACATATCACGTTCACTAAAAATAGCAGAAACCTCTCTATTACATAACACACAAGAGCTGCTTATGAAAGCATTTACGTATATAAAACACACTAGTTATGGTTATCAACGTTTTAATTTTTCGATCAAATTTTACAGAATATATTTGTGATTATGCACTTACACACTCCATTTCGGATGTACGTATTCCAAACGGCAACAACGCGTTTTCTCGTGTTTTATTGTCACAGTTTGACAGACACGTAAAATCCTATCCCTTCACCTATAAAAGCCTGCCTGCGGAACCGTGGAAACATGAGCGGTACTTTGTGAGTGGGGGATCAGGATAATTTCAGGTAAGAATAGGACGTTGACCTTCCACATAATTATGATGAACATTTCCAACACTGCTTTGGTGTTTGTGATGTATACTCAGATTCACAGAAAACGGTTGATGGATGAAGTTTCTTCATCCGAAAAAAAAAAAACACCTGTAACACCGAACTAATTTATATGACAAGAACAACATAAAATATATCTCATTCTACAATTTTCTTGGGATACATTCAGTCTTCCCATATACCATTTTTCATTAATCTAAAGTATATAATATAAGCATGCCGAACAACCTGGGTGAGTGAGATTATACGGATTCCAAAACTTACAATGAGTATTTCAATGCATCATCCAATTCCATGATGGCAGCTTGGTTTCCACAACGATAACAGTAGTTGGGAGCGGAGAAAATTGTAACAACATTTCGGTCGTGACACCTGAAACGAGAACAGTTGAAATTTTAGAAAGGTTAATAAAAACAAGACTGTTTCAGTCACGAGAAATGAAGATTAGCAAAACAGCATGTTAATAAAATGTAGTCAATATAATGATTAAAAAAAGTTAAAACAGTGACTTTTCAGTAACGAAAATTCACAATTAAAAAAGTACTTCCTTTGTTTATAGAATTTCTTGATAATAGAAGAGCAATCAACAATTTAAGAACATATATATTACAAACACAGACAAACGGACAATGACAAGGTAAAATTAGAAGGGATCATAGCAATGGACATTTCCATTTTCACCGTCCTTATATATTTTAAAACTTGTTTGTGTACATCAGATTAAATAATATACAATGTTTTTGAAATTTCAGCGCTATGGTTCTCCGTTACGTAGAAGTATAGCATGAAATACTGAGAATTCAATCTCCTACGTCATACAACGAAAATCATCTTCTGATTGGTTTGACGTAATCAATTCATACTATTTCCGTAGCTAAATGCTTCTCCCTATGTTACGTTCCTTATTCAGAAGTTTGAAGATGAAATAACATTTACATCATCACTTAACGAAATAATTAATGTACAAATCTGCAGAACACACTTCAATAAGTTTAAACACCAAAACATGTTTTTAATAACAGAAATTGCTCGACACAATGACGGGGGGCAGACTTAACTTGCAGTGTTCTTCTTATCGCTGGTTTGTGTCACTTTTGATGTCTTGACAATTTGACGCAGTTGGTTGGCGCATGCAACTTTTAACTTTTTATACTTTCACCTAAGGCTGTTCGAATCCTATTAAAGGCCGTGTTTTATTTTACTTCACGAAACTCAAGAGTAACTTCAATGTAATAATTTCAATTAACGTTTTTGTTTCTTGCATGCCTTTATTATTATTTTTTACAATGACATATTAAAACTATTCACTATATTCACGGGCTACAAATAATACGTTAAATTATTAAGAGATGGCAGTAACGACCACTATTAATTCATGTGCTTTTAAGTTCTTGAAAAATGCTTCACTAGCATTCATTAAAAAAAGTATACGATTGTCGGATGTAAAAGCCCACATTTTTTTTACAGAAAAAATAGGTTATTCTTTTTAAATACAAGAGTTCTAAAGAGCATTATTAGAAGATATCTTATGATTTAATCACGAAAAAAGAGCTGCTATAAATTAGTGTTGAAGCTACCAACATATATCAATATCTTAAAGAAGTATTGAAAGTAAAAATCAATTTTAACCCTAGAAACACCAAGGTGGGTCCAACGGACCCCAACGGCTACTTTTTTGTGTTTAGATTTTTTTCTATTTCGCCTACATTCATGGTTTTTTGTGCCAACTATAATTACACTTTTGTGCTTCTTTCACCTGATTTTGAATGTTAAATCTGTTTTTGATTTTTATACAAGGCTGCGAGTCCACAATAGTAACATTAAAACCCAAGGTGGGTCCATTGGACCCTTATACATTAACCGAAGATTATCATTGTGAATAACACTATCGAGGTGTTGGCAACACTGGAGTTACACAGAGTTGGCAACTCTGGCTACAAGGGGAGCTGGCAACACTAAGATCGTCACCTGTAGATTGTTTCGCGCTGCTTTTCCTTTTGTATTACATTTCCGTCCACTGATAGTGCAATTGCTGACAAAATTTACTTTCTTGTTGCACAATGGCGAGAAATCGCATTCGTTCAGAAGAAATTCCTGACTTGTTAGACGAAGTTAGTGACGAGGACATGGATTTACATTTAGTAGAATTTATGGAAGAGGACGAGAGCTACGTTCCCAGTGATAGTGAAAACGATCACGTAAGTGTGACTTCAGCAGAGAGTAGCAGTTTTGAATTGGATGATGCTGTATATAACACATCAAAAACGAGTGATATTTACCTAACTGTAGAATGGAAGAAAACTTATTCAAGTGTTAGTAGAACTAAAAGTTTTAACATTGTGAAATCAAAACTGAACAAAGTTGTGTTACCTCCGTCAAAGGAAGTAAAGACTCAAGAAGAAAGCTTCCAATTGTATGTCGGAACATACATCCTCCAGAAAATTGTTCAGCACACAAACGAGGAGGCTACAAGGGTACTGGGTGATAAGGCAAGTATATGGAAGCCATGTGACTCACAAGAAATTCTTGCTTTCATAGGTTTGCTGCTGAGAGCGGGATCATTGAAATGGAATAACTTAGATGTAAGTATTCTTTGGGATTCAGAACTTGGACCTACACTCTTTCGAGCAACAATGAGTAGAAATAGATTTCAGTTACTTTCAAGATTTCTGCGATTTGATGATAAAAATAGTAGGAGTGAGAAAAAGAAGAAAGATAAATTGGCCCCAATTAGGGATGTATGGGAACAAGTCAATAAATCTCTTGAAAAACATTATTTGCCTGGTGTCAATATTACTGTTGACGAACAATTGGTTCCATTTCGCGGACGATGTCCGTTCAGAGTATATATCCCATCTAAACCGGACAAATATGGAATAAAAATATGGTGGGCTTGTGATTCGGCAACCTCATATCCTCTCAGAGGCATTCCGTACTTGGGAAAAGAAAAAAACGTAAAGGCTGAACCAGGACTTGGAGCACGGCTAGTTACTCAGTTGGTTGAACCCTACTATAAAAGTCATAGAAATGTGACTTGTGATAATTATTTCACTGATTTCAATTTGGCAAAAGACTTGCTGAAGAATGGAGTGACAGTGGTGGGAACGGTTAGAAAAAACAAGACATTTGTACCGAAAGAATTCCTAGCAGATAGGAAGAGAGATGAGAATTCTTCACTTTTTGGTTTCTATGAAGATTTTACGTTTGTTTCATATGTTCCCAAAATAGGAAAGTGTGCTTTATTACTATCTTCCATGCATCATGACGACAATGTGGTAGTGGATTAAGAAAACAAACCAGAAATAATCCTATACTATAATGAAACGAAAGGCGGTGTGGACACCTTAGATCAAATGTTACATGAATATTCCTGCAAGAGAAAAACCAACCGTTGGCCTTATGCATTTTTCATGAACCTCATTGACGTTACTGCTCTTGCCGCGTACGTTGTCTGGATGAATCTCAATCCTGATTGGGAAAAATCCAATCCAAACAGAAGGCGATTCAAGTTTTTGATAGGATTGGGTCGACATTTAGCTCTTCCTCATCTGCAGAAAAGAAGTCAGGTTGGGCTTCCAAAGCAAATTCAAGAAATGCAAGCAAGAATTTTGGGTAAGCGCAGAGTGAAAACGCTGAAGATTTCAGACCAGCATGATACTGCCAAAATATGGTGGTTTTTTTGTGCAACGAAGAAAGCACGGAAACAGAAGCAACAGTGGGAAGTATGCAAGAAGAACGTGTGTAATGAACATTCTGTGGTAAAGCGTCTGTGCGTTGGTTGTAAGTAAATTATGCGCTGGTGTGATTTCATGCGTAAATTCATAATTCGCTGCCAAAAAATCAATATTTTACAATCAATGTTTGTACTATCAAACTGTGAAACTATATTTTGAAATCCACGCACTCACGCAGAAACATTTTAGTGAAGTGAATTTGGAATAAGGATTACTGAAGTAAAAATTTCTCACGTACGATTTTCTCAATCATACTTTTTGTACCAAAATTTCCTTTGAAATGAAAAAAAGACATGCTTATTTTGCACTTAGTATATGTTCGCTTTTTATTGAATGCCCTACTAAAGAAACTTAAGGAGTGACAAGATAATAAGATTGATATCCTGCGAAGGCTGTTACATATCTTCAAATAAATAAAAGTAGGAAAAATACTAATACTCGTAGTAATATACTTTTCAGATAGTACCACCTTCATAAATTACAAAAAAATAATTTAACCTAAGCTAAAACTAAAATTAATCTAGCCTAACCTAATCTAAGCTAAAATTAATCTGGCCAAACCTAACCTAAGCTAAAACTAAACATTGTAAAGCACTAAAATTCTATAACAAAATCCATTAAAATAAGTTAAAATCATGTATTAATGAGTATGGGTCCAACGGACCCACCTTGGACATTTCTGTATGTAAAATACCTTGGTGTTTCTAGGGTTAAAAGAATAAAACGAACGAAATGACGTGTTAAGGCATACAGAAACGCTATTCACCACTTATACTATTTCTTTCGATCCATTTTTGTTATCTCTTGTTAACAATACTAACAAATCAAATACCATTTGTATGTTAATGACAAGCAGTCGGCAGATTACGTCATAACATGGCGACGCCCGATTAAGCGCAAGACTGATAGTAGGGCGGCTTAAACCGGAAAATCAAAGGAAAACTGCATTTAGTGAAATAATTATGAAACTTGGTACACTTGTAGAGTAAGCCATGGGGAACATTTTAACTTTAGATATGGAGGCATTCGGAATTTGTGCTTGTTTAGCCGCCATCTTGGAAATCAATATGGCGTCCACGCGAAGACACCGACTTTTACTTAAATAATAATATCTCCTCACAGAACTACCCTAGAAAGCTCGTTCTTGGGTCAAATTAAAGATAATGAAGGGTTTAAGAATTTAAAATTAATACATGTTATTTGTACTGCCACCATATTTAAATATAGCGACTGTTATCAGTAAATTTTAGTTGTGCTCGTTACTGAATATTGCTATAATGGCAAATAACTGTAAAACTATCACAGATTTGTAAATTCACGTCGAAGTAAACGTGATAGCGCATAATCTAAC
>JAGDQP010027042.1:0-25356 GCA_022664845.1 Lepisma saccharinum
ATTCAAAATGTCTGGGAACTAACCCACTGCCGTCTTTGTACCCAAATTGCCATTAATAACAAATTCAAAATCATTAGTCTCCATCTTTCTCTTGAAATAAGTACCACCAATCTACTATTCATTTTATTAAAACAACAACAAAGGATTCTTTCTATTGATATTCTAGTGATGATGACTGTACAGTTATTGTAAGCACTTTATCTATGTTTGTATTTCTTTGGCAAATAAACACGGTTACGGAAAGGTGATGGTTACGTTCGTGAAGTAAGTCGAGGATGTTTATTTGCTATTGATCTAGAATGAAATGTCTCAAAATGAACATTCTATTAAAATTAATTGCTTATATATTATTTTTTATATTTATTAGCCTTACCCTTTATTGTACGAATAAAAAGAAACTCAAAGAAAATACACGTTATATTTTCTCATGCACCATAAATTTTATCTCTCTATTGCTCTGAAGTTTACTCGTTGTCATTTGGTAAGCCAACACGTCATTGCAAGTTATTAATAACGATGCCACTCACATCGGTTTCGAAATTACTTATACACAGTCCTGTCTATATGTTCTTGAACCAATAGTTTTACGGCTTTCCTAACAATGCTATTTGTTGGGCAGTGATTGGATTACGGTGTACTAGGCCTACTTAACAATAGTGCAAATTGGCTTTAGTGTAGTTGCAGTAGTTTACAAGACAAGACGTGTGATCCACACCGCTGTTGTTAGCCTGTGTTAACGTGCGAAACGGATTAGAAGGACAAACAACATAATGGCCCTATTGGCCCTATTGCGGGAAGATATTGACCGGGCTATGTATATAAACAATTCTTCCATTGTCATTGTTTCTTCTTAGTTTGATCTCACAAGTTTAAATAGTAAAACGAACTTGGAAAAATATATTTGCTATGAAATAGTATTAATAAATGCGAAGACGTTTGTGTTTAATATATGTTCCACAACTGGCACGAAAGATGAATACATTAAAATTTGGTAGTAATAATAGAGAACATCAATATTGTTCTACCCCTAGTAATTACAAATTCTTGAATAATATAACTCATTATCCCACGTTTATACTCGTACGCATCCCCACAAATAGAGAAATTAACAGATAAATTTTAATGTATATTCCAATCAAATTATCAAAATAAATATCACACTTTATTTCAGAGACTTCAGAAGGAGACGAATATTTGTGATATTTCAATGTTGAGTATGTTGGGTTAAGAGTAAATGCTTTGAGTCTTTAGGATCTACCTTAAGATTTCAACCGTGTTTTCATTAATCATAAACGTCACAAACAAAAGCAGAACACTACCATTCGTTCACTTTATTTTGACGTTTCCCAAAATTATTGTCTGGATTTTTATAACTTCTTTCTACTGTTTCGAGATTTTGAACTTAATATACCTAGCAAATATTTTTAATTTACTACTATGCCTTTGTTTGGACTAGGAGAAAAACAAAAGTGTATTTTATTCACATTTAGAAACCAAGCTCTCTGTGTCATCTACATTTAAGTTCTACTTTAATAGATGAAGAATTTTAACTAGTTCTCTAAATTCCGTTAAGCTTAAATAATTATTATTCTGACTTCCTCCTGCTGTGACATCTGTTAACAACAAATTAAATATCTGTAGCAAAATTCACTAAAATTCACGGTCATATTCCTTTGGGAATCTTTATGTCAATTAGTATATATTGATATTTTGTTTTCCCGAATATGTTCTGTTTTAGTTCCCCTACAATAGATTCAGGCACGTACTAGTATTGATTTCGATTCAAGATGTGAAATTCAACCCTTCAATACATTTAAACAGAAATGAGATCACTGTATGAGATCTTTTGTGGCCAATTATCTCAACTGATAATTTTTTTTCGCAAAGAAAATTCTATCGATTGAATGATTCATTGATTGATTATTATTGAATGTGCAGGTAGAAGTTAGTTCTTTAAGCATTTTTACCCAATATAATGTTTTAGTCGTTTTACGTTTATTTGATAATTCTTCAAAATATGAGTTTCTTTTTGTGTTAATTATATAGTTTTCGTGTACTTCATCCACTTAATAATATCATGTATGATTTCAGATATTAAATCACGCCTTCCTGTGTAGATCGGTATCATAAGTATCCCAACTTGGCCAACAGGCCTAAGAGTACTCACTGGGCTTCTGAAGTTTAAAACAATTAACGATTTAGCTGAAATGCTCTGTTCTTATTGATTGTTCAGAAATGATTTTCTTTAAACTTCTCGCCAAGACCGCCAAGAAGAAAGACCTTATTAATTTTTTTAAATTTAAGTCAAAAATATTTAATTTTCTAACAATGGTTAAATTCGAGGTGGCTGCGATAGGATGTCATTCTCATAGTTGAAATCAAAGTTAAAACAATGCTTAAAAGTCATTAATACATTTACTACTGTACAATGTGAGCTAAAGTTTGTGTGCTACTTCAAATGTAGACTCGAAATTACGTAATTAAATTCATACACAACATCTAGCCTTTTAAGTTTATATAGTTCTGTTCCTTTGACGATTGAAACAAAACGAGCCTCCCTTCATTTTCCTGCAGTAATTATAAAGTAAAATACATTCATTCGCAAAACGTCGGCAGAAAGTCAACGTCAATAGGCGTGTGGAGTAAGGATCTGGACCGCCGTTCATGAAGTTGCGGGTTCGAAATACGCCTGGCGTATGGATGCTGGTGGATGTCAAAAGCAGTGCATTTGTTACTAAAATAACCCCAAAACAATAAATATTATCAAAATGTACCTTAGTAAAAATCACTCAGGCTTCGTCTGCAAATTATTCCTCCTGACATCCCTGACGATGACAGTTGATTTATGTATTTCTGCAGTTTGTAGGACGAAATCTCTCAAATACACTACAACATTTCTGCAAACACTAGGAAAACTTAAACGAAGTCACTTGTAAGGTTTTTCAAGAGATATAAAATTAATTTTAATTTCAGCCTGCGATTTCAATTTAATTAACGCAACTTAAAAGTTTCTCTTAGCATATAATCTTTAAAAGAAAACACTTAAAAGAATGGCGTATTTTCAAAGTAATAACGAAGTTTTAGTATGTAGAGGTAAGTAACGCTCAGAAATAACATTAGTCGACAATTCAAACCATGGATGCCAGCTTCGATTGGGTATTCTTTTCATAATATGCGTAGGAGGGCAATCTTTCTTGTAATATATAATTACAACTAACAGCTAGGGGAATTCCAAACCAAAAGCGCAAATAATACATAGCTTTTAGTGGTTTATCGAATTTTAATTAAATGGGGGGTAAATGAGAGACTTTTACTTTGACAAACGACTTACAGAAAATCACATTTCATCAATTTCCCCTTCTTACCCCGCGTATGCATTCGTATATTTCATGCAAATAATAATTGTAGTTTATGAATATAAAATTAGAAATATAAAATATTATTTGTGTTTCAACTCTGAACAGTAAAATTCGGGACAATCTGCGTCCCAATTTCATGTTTGTCCAGACGAGGCAGAAAGGGACAAAATTGGAACGGTTCCGAGAAAACCGGGATGGTTTGCATCCCTGGTGTGTACAGAAATACAGCAATATATATGTTGGGAGCAAAGCCCAGAAATGTTCATTAGTCGTAATAAATAAAGTCACGTTTGTCATTTGTTTTACACACAAGGTTAGAGGCATTGATGCGTTTCGATGATTGATCATGTTAATAAGAGCAAATTTAAGTTTCGATAACAAAAATTTATCCAAAGTTGAATAAAATAGTAAACAGTTCTTCCACATGTCTTTTGTACTGCATGCCTCCATGAATATAAAATGTAAACATTATTAAAATATATTAATGACACAACAAATGCAAACATTATTTGTTATTCATTACTATTGAAATGAGATATTAACCTGATAGCAAGTTTACTTATAATTCAAGAACACTCATCGTTTTACTTCTTTACGTTGATGCTTCTAATTCACTTTTAATTTCACGCACACAAAAAATCATTAATTGACATTATTGAAATAATTGAACTATAAATACGACACACCGAATATTTTAATTATAGGCAATGAAAAAAAAATATGAGCAAAGCTGCATTCCTTTTAATAAAATAAACATCACTTAATTTTGCAGCTAAAGGAAGAGTGATCTTTCATATTAAATTTTACCTTATTCTCAACAAACCATCACTTTGCATCGGGACAGAAATGCCTTCCCGCTTGGAATCAGTATCTGCTGTGGCGGCAACAGCAAAGACTCGATTTCAGCATGTGGCATCACTAGTCTTCATTAAGGTGTGATCGACAATTTGGAACTCATTATAAGAGCGTAGATTAGCAGTTACGCCTCAGCAGATACAAGTCTTTCCATTTCTACGTAAGACAACCGTCATGACTTCCCTTTATGCAAGCTAGTCCTCTATCAAATTATGCGATTTTTACGAGCACATATATCCTAATTTTAATAGGGTCAATTTTCTGTTTGATTTTGCAACATTTCATCTGCTTGTCTGTTCAAATGAAGCTTGGAATTTTCCCGCTTTTCGTTAATGCTTTTTTTTTCTAGCATAAACGCAACATCTTGTTTCTTCCCTTCTTCCAGGGGTAAGTTCATTTTTACTACTTCGTTTTGATCACTCTCTAGTTGTGCTGAAAAATTTTCATCTGAAGAATCATCCTCATAATCTGATGTGTCACTAAAAGCTACTGTGGTTTCTTTCCCTATTAAGACTTTCTCCAGATTCTCTTGTTTTTCTAGAGTTGCCACCACTTAAGATGAAACAATGTAATCGTGCAAACTACTTCGTATTGGTCCTCCTAATAAACATTCGAATGGACTACGTTTGATGCATCTATGAAAGTAACTGTGTTTCCTCATTTGCACAAAACATAGACCTTGTGACAAAGATGTAGTACTATTTACAACCATCCATGTGGCAAGTCTATCATGGGCATCTTATTTAGCAATTTCTACACTACATTGAAACTGGGAAAGTTTTGGATTTTCGTGTAAAATTTTGGAACCAAACATAAAAACCAACTCATCTATAACCTCTACAAGAAATTATTTTCCATTATCACTTAGAAGTACGCAATGGGTCTCGATGATACAGAATATTCAAGAAGGTTATAAGCAATACGAATTTTGTTAAATGGTGCTGACAGTTAAGTAAAAATTCGTAATCATTGTGTAGCTCACTTTGCATCTCAATGAGATCTACTTGTGCTCTTGAGTTCATAAAATTTCTGAAAATTGCTTTCGAAACCAAATCCTTTCCTTTGTTCTTCTTCTTCAATTAGCATTCGTCACATAACTTTAAATATATCTAAATTATTTCACGTATTACATTGTAATACTTCTGCTTCTAAACTTTTGTCCAAACAATGTAAACGTTTGTGCCCCGTAACAAGTTGAGCTTTATGAATCACCCTGTACAATTCCCCACTATAACAGAAGTACCTTATGAGCGTCATTTATCACTGGAACTTCTTATATCACTTTCTCACCTCCGCCAATAACTAAAAATGAAATAAATTTTAATTCGCCTATATCCTAGAGTGCTAATACGTTCACCCGCCTCTTTCTTCTGTCGTGTACGCTTCACTTCGTGCAACATCTAGTCGTATCTGCTTGGAGTGAAAATGAAATGGATCACAACTGCTGAACTAGCAGGACATTCAGTTATTTTCTCAGTACACATTGTTCACTTAACATAAACACTAATTGCTGGGAGCAGCTTCTTTTCCATCACAGACGTAAACAGTAATGTTTACTGTCGACAAACGAAGATGGCGCTGAAGTAGTCTCGAAGGTAATAGAAAGTAATTTTTGCTTTCCAGGTTTTGCAGATCCTAGTGCTACGCCACTGTTTCAAAGTTAAGTAAGAATATGTTCAAAGTTAACTGCGTACCGGTCGTAGGTTGATTCGAAATGGAGGGCAGAGTATATTTTGTTCTATATGTCATTGCACTGAAAAAACATGAGCTTAAATCTATTATGTGCAAACATATCAAACGCAGAATAGTACCCTTGATATACGCTTCTTCCCGAAAATAATGACCACAGGAAAGAATTGACAGCGAAGAATTGTATTTCTGATCTAATGTCTAATGCAATTTATTCAATGGTTGGACTTCGCATTTTGTATAAAAATTATTAATGGTAGTTCTCGGGTTGTATTATAAGCGAATAAAAGTATAATGCGTATTTATTCTTCCACTTTTCATTGCTCATCCCTTAGAATAGTTAAGAAAAACTGAATGCTAGTTTTTATTGTGGTGACACTCAGTTAAACGTGGTAGTGAACACTGTGCATTTTGTCACAAGACTATAGATTGCCTCTCACAGATAGCCCTACATAACGTATACAGGATCATTATAATTTCGACTAGTACTATTTTGGATGACAATATATTACGTTCTTGCCGAAAAAGAATTAAAATTTTGGCTGAAACAAAACGTATATTTAGTAAATGCAAATGGACAATTGATTTGTGTATATCACGTAACTAAAAGCGGCTCCAGAAGTATTTGAGAAACATATGTCTTATGTATTTAATTCGAAATGTAGACATTTAAACCGCGAATATAATATCCTATACCATATAATATCTTTTTGGATACGTTGGAATTTAGTGGAAGATTTTTACTCTTCTGCCATGTTTTCTGGCGTTTATGGTAGAAAATAACGGACCACAAATTTGAAGATTCGTAATATATATTTTCGATCAGAAAATATCCAAAATTGTCATAAATTCAGTATGCTTTTAAGTTCTCCCATTACCTGAGTTCAACGTGTGAAATAGAGCGTTAGGCTTCTTCTGGTGGTTTTAATTGAAATGTCCCTAAAATTGCTTTGTGTTCCTACATGTTTTAGCATGTAATCCTTGAATGCAGCACTTTATTCTTAGTGAAAGTCTAATTACCTGCGTAAAAACAAAATTCATGTACATGTTATCGATTATTAGTACCAAACTATCGATGTATCCATTTTATTTTTCTGTTAAAGAACACATGTGAAGTGAATATACAAAAGTACCCTTGTCCACAAAAAAGGAAAATTAAGTTGTTGGAATTATTCAGTTCCTTTCATTCCAGAACGTATCCAAGCTCATTTAATTATCATATGAATATAAAGGACAGAAACAAATAGTTGGGGAGCCAGAGGGCTCCCCCTTACTGTTTGGAAAACGTGAATGCCCCTTACTGTTTGGAACAATTTGTTTCTTATTACTTATGGTCAGAATAAAATTTTAGCGATGATCACAAAAAATAAAACTAGCCTTAAACTACAAAGGCGCCCATTTTTGGTCGAAAAGTGGTCAAATGTTTACATTTTACAGCTATTTCCTATGCCTCACACCATCATTGTTCGGCACTATTTGTTTTCTTATTCCTTATAATCTAAATTAAATTGTATTGATGTTTCCCGCAAATAAAATGACCTTGCATCAAAATAGTAGCCATATTTGTCAAATATTGGTCAACTTCTTTTCATTATTGCTGTTTTGCTAAACGAAACTTCCGGGTAAAACTATTAAAATTCACTCAAATTACAAAATCGGGACTGTGTTACTTGTTTCGGTAATAAGAAATGGTAATTATACAATTGTGACCCTCAAAATTCCGGGTCTGATAGCTGATAAAGGAAAACTGAAAACTTAAGATTTATTAAGTAGGTCATATGAGGAATCAAATAAGAGGTTATTTTTTTAATCAAAATGAATTACTTCATTGTAAATTTATTTGAGAGATTCCATAATCATAGCAAAAATAATATTTCTTACAAATAAAATGGTAGCCAATCTTAGTCAAAACTAAGTCATAGGTCTTTCGTAGCGTTTATTTTTCAAGACGCCTTAAGAGAATTAACCCACTCGCTTAAACTACAAAATCGGTATTTTATTTCTTGTGTTATCCCCAACAAATGGTAATTATGCGATAACCGCTCCTCAGAAAATGGGAACAAATGGAGCTACTAAGAAATGAAGGTTTATTAAGTAGATAATATAAGGTATGAAATGAAAAGATTTGCCAACTGAATATAAGAATTAGTTATTTTCTTCAGAAAAGGATTTAAGGAATTCTAAATTTATAGCAATGTATACACAAAAATGTTTAAATACTAATAGCTGTATTTTTTTTAATTTGTTCAAAAACTTTTTGAAAAATATTTTTTTTTAAATTTTAAATATGGATAATTTTTTTTTAAATCGTGATATATTTTATTGTTCATAAGAATATACGGAACAGATTACTTGCATAATACTCTAATAGTTATTCACCCACATTATCATTACTTCCAAATTCATTATCAGTTTCATCGTTAACATGTTCTTCAATTACATCATCTGCCAACATATGAAAGTTACCATCTTCTCGTCGTCTTCATCTAATGCCTGCAATATTCCACAAAGCAAAGTCTGTTGTCCATTTTACATGCAAAGTTCAAGTTGAAATTATTTTTTCTGTCTCGCAAGTGTTTACAGAAAAAGATGAAAATGCTGATTTCAATATTTTCAAGGAAATTCCACTTACTTTCAAAGTTATAAATGTGAAGATGTTCCTCGTGTCTACAAAACACGGATATGTTATCTTCATAGTGTAGAAAGTGAGTGAAAGGATTGGCAAGAAATGAAGGAAAACTTCTGAGAAATTGATCGTGGCTGGTCCAAGACCTAAGAAACCAGCCACATATTTTTTTTCTAAAATGAAGCAAGGAAACAGCAGCTAGTTAGTATTCTGCAATATGTATCGTCCTCAGTAACAGAAATAAAAGATAAAACAGGATACCACAACTTTATTTTCATAAAGGTCGATAAAGCTTTGAATCTATCAATGCCTATGGAAGTTCTGTTAATACCTGAATATACATCAAATTAAGAGGTAAGAAAGAGACTCCAAGATTGTCATCCACTACATGGATGCTAATGAGAGATGATACGAACAAGTAAGAACATAGTGCGCCCAGAGTAACATTTTTAACATATTATTGACTGAAGCTAGTGATATGTGCATTTTTTATTTTCAAAAAGGTTCTGGAAACAAACACATTAATACTAAATATTACATAACTGGTACAGCAGCATGCTCCTAAGCTCTAATAGGACTTCACGTATTCACCGGTAAGGATTGGACAAGTGTCTTCAAACGGAATATACAGACTTCATGGAAAAATGTTTGAGTCAACAAATGTTCTCCATTTTCGATCAGAAATCGTTTTCTAGAAGCTAAATAACTGTTTTAGTCAAAGCCGCCATATTCGATTTCTAGAGCAACTCTGACTTTGGCAGCCATGATATTAGAATTCAGTGTACTTTTTTACACAGAAAAAGGCTTACATTACCAGTAATGTAAATGTAACATTTGCAGTATTACGTAGGTTGCGTACTTAAATACAGGCGAAACACACGTAACACGTAAGAAACCCACGTTCAATGAAATTGGCTGTTAGTGGTGCCTGCATTACAAGTTATAAAAAGTGGAATAAGTCATTATTTTGTATAGTCCCTATGTATTACTTTTGTTCCTCCGTGTTACAATTTCTGGCCGGACTGAACATCCTGCCGACTGGTAAAACGAATAAAGTGATTTCATACAGGAGCACAGCAAAGCAGGATGGAACCTCCTGCTAGGAATGAAAGAAGAAGTCAGTATATACATTACAGACTGCAGTTTCCAACGTAATAGCAGGAGTCTCCTGCAGTAACAAAAATAATGCTGGAAACACATGCTTTGCAGGTTAGTGCTCGTATCAACATTCCATAATGTAACGCTTGCATCAAATACAGCGGGGACACAATCTGGGAGGAGGAGGTGTTCTGAAAAGTTCAATGTGTTGCAAGTTGTTGTGGTGTATTACAAGTAGCTCGCGAGATGACAGCAAAGTTTTGTTTATAGCCGCATATTAAATCTATAATTATTATGCATGGAAGGTCTGTTTTAAGGTAAACATGAAAGGCATCAACATTAATATTATTAGCTTGTGATAATATAAAGATTTTTGAATGCATTTGTATTTCTGCTTATATGTAAATAATGCATGTGCGCAATCAGTTAGTGTATCATGTTTTATAAGTTAAGAAGTTAGGTTGTCGATGTAGATACTATAGCCCAGTAAATAGAGGTTTGATGTCGTAACAAATTAGGGGAAAGCTGAATTTTGGCAGGTGTGTAGGACATATGGTAGGGATCACAAAACAACAAAGTCCCGACCTCTCCCCCGCTTGCTTTCCCCCACCCCCCTCAAACATTGCAATGACAGTATTTCATTCAAACGCTTGCAGCGTCCAAACTAATAAGGTTATTGACTTGATTCTTTTTTTGTTTTCTTCCTTAGACAATTATCTAAAAATAATGTTCAGTGCATATTTTATGTTTATCGCATAGTTTTGTCACAAACGTTAAAAAGTAACAAAATAGACATAAATTTATAATGAATGGAAATATAAATCATTGCTAACTTATTATTTTTATGTTATTTGCAAAATTTCTTCGAATTAACTTACAGATAACTTAAAAATCTTTAAAATGATGTATAACAGTATATACTTTTCATGAATGATAAGCCGAAAAGTCAACAATTGTAAGCACTGACAAAGGCGCGCGGGTTAGACTGTGGCTGGCGGGCGGGAATTGTTTTCGGTCACTCAGTATTACTCATGTTTCAACGTCTTTGTATATGTTTGCGTCTGAGAAGGGAATATTATACCCGTCAGTATGCAGTTGGTCGGCGATTCGTATTAACGGTCATTGTGTCTAGAGCGTATTTACAGTTGTTGTGTCGATCTTGTGAATGAATGAACAGGTGGCAAGTGAAAATGATCGTGATGTAAGTATTGACGGATTGTATTACTAAAAATTTTAATTTCAGTATATTTAATAATGACTGAATTTACCAGAATATGTATTTTTTTGTAAAAAAGAACTCGAAGATAGTGCAGTGACTGTGAAAGTGAGGACTTTGGATGGTTTTAATACATTCCACGCTATGGGAGGAATAGCATGTATAACTCCATCCGCAAACATCTCTGTAACAACCGAAGTGCCTAGGTTAGTAGACGGATCGTTCCATGTTTCAGGGGGAATACGGAAACTTTCATATGTAAAACCGAAACAGAGTGGGCTAAAAATATTATAATAGATGATTTGACTGATATAATAGCCTTAAGAAAAACCCGTTTAAACACATCATCTATCATCCATCCATTAAATCTCTTATGGATTAGTGGAGTTAACTCCCAACCAGGTTGGAACGGCTTTATGCAAGTATCAACAAGCAACGAAGCAAGTTTCGAAACGACTTATGTTATGGCAATTCCATTTATTGACATTGACCCAAACCATCATCCGTGTACACAGCTTTGTGTTTTGCTTCCGCGCAATGTAGAAAAATTAATCAAATATGCATTGTAACCTTTGATCAACCCCTTTTTCCAAAGGCAATGGAAATGGTATCTGGTGCTGAAGACATCTGATTTATCAAAAATTATTGTAAGGTTGGGAGGTTTTCATTTACTAATGTCGTACCTAGGATGTATTGGTCGAATCATTTAGGAAAGTGGAATAGAGTCACTATGGGAGACTATCTATGGAAAGTCTACAGTAAAACATATGCTGAGTGGTCATGCTTTTGCTAGAGCGGTTAGGGCATATATCTTAACAGGTGTTGCTCTCGTTGAGAAAGTGTCGGAAGAAATACACGATGAAATATTTTATCATGATATACAGCAAATATATGACAAACTTACAAACAATGAAATATCTCTGGAAACTGCGAGTGCGAAGGAAGCGGTTCAATTGTCTATCATAAAATTGACAAACCACGTTAACAGCATGAAGTCTGTGAGCAGAACATCAAAATTTTGGCTCAATTTACTAGAACTAATTGACTTAATGTTAAAGTTTATTTTAGCAGAAAGAACGGGAAACTGGGATTTGCATTTAGAGACAACCGTAGATATGCTTCCCTATTTCATGCGGCAGGTCATCTCCCTTATGCTAAGTCTGCCCATTTGTATGCCCAACTAATGCGTAACTTGAAATGTAAACTTTCTAAAAAAGAGTACGAGTTATTTACGAAAAAAAGTTTTTTTTACTGTTAGAAGGAGTGACAAGTTTTGGTCTGTAGTTTGGACTGACATGTGTATTGAGCAGTCATTAATGAAGTCTATGAAACCAACAGGAGGTCTTACCCACGGAAGAGGGATTACTGAGAGTACTTTGAGTAAGTGGGTGCTGGGAACTCCAGCATTTTTTGTAATCAGTGAGGCTTTTCGAACGTTCATTGGACTGGATTATCATACGCATGAGCAACAAGTGGAGTTGAGGGAAAGCCGTCAAGCTAGAGACAAACGTGACTTGTCTAAATTTAGGGATTAGATAAGCAAGCACAGTCCTTTTGCTTGTAACACACAAGAAGTATTCAGCCTGTCTAAGGGTTTGGTGTCCGATTCTACTGTTAACTGTGACAGAGCATATGAAGTCGGAATGGCAGCAATGGAAAAGATGGCAGGGAAATCTTTTGATGATATCAAGCTTCACAGAAAAGACATGGTTAAGACACAGGCAAATTATAAGGCTATCAAAGTAAGGTCTCAAGACCCTGTCATTAATACACAGCAAATATTTAACAGGATTATATGCATTTGTGACATCCCTATGAAACTTGAATCATATTTCAAGTTTGAATTGGCATCACACCCACCATCATTGTTTGAGGAGAATTCCTTACGGAAAGGCACGAAAGCATCATTGATGAAAGCATTTGAAGCTGGAATTGTTGAAAAAAGATTCGAAATCAATGACACTGCTTTTGTGATAGATGGCGGATATCTATTACATGCAGTTGTTTGAAAAAAAAAACAGTACTTTCAAGGAAATAGAAGCAAATTATATAAGTTGTATAATCCGAAGATATGGAAAGAACGTGACAGTAGTATTCGACGATTATTCCACCTCACCAACCACGAAACAACAAGAGCAACTTAGGAGAGAATCTAAAATTTCGTCACATACAATTTTATTTGATGAAAATAATGTTTGCACAACACCGCAAGCGACGTTTTTGGCAATTCACAAAATAAAAAAAGGTTGATCGAGGCTTTCAAAACAATGTGTATTGCCGCTGATATAAATGCTGTCTCGGCAGAAGAAGACGTTGATACTCTCATTATCGAGCAAGCAATAAAATGTTTACAGAATAATGATATAACTGTTGTAGTAGGTACTGATACTGATCTGTTGGTACTGCCTGTGGCACTAGCTCCTGAGACTGACGGGAAACTATTTTTCTGGAAACCTTTGCCTTTAGAATCAGTGGGTACAGTTTATTCTGTTGATTTACTTGTTCAAAAGTACTCTGATCAGCGGACTCATCTCTTATTTGCCCATTCTATCACAAGATGCGACACGACTTCTGCATTTTACGGGATAGGAAAAATGAAGGCAGTCAATCTAATAAGAGCATCATCCGGCGCGAGGCCCCAAGCTGAGTGGTTTATTAAACCCAATATGTCAAAAGAAGTTCTTTCAGAAAACGGAGAACGTTTCATTTTGAGATGTACAATTTATCACAATATAACAATCTTGATGAAGCAAGGTACTTTAAATTCCAGAGGCTAAATGCAAAATTATCATTGAAATCTAATTTTGACTTGGCCAAGCTTCCACCATCCTCAAACGCTGCAAGACAACATGTATTGAGGGTCTACAATCAAATTCAAACATGGTTAGTTAACAAACTCCCAGTGGAAGAGTGGGGTTGGGAATATCAAGAAACCAACAAGTTGAGGCCAGTACCAATGACAAATCCTCCTGCACCAGATGAGCTACTTTTATTAATTTCTTGTAACTGCAAGACGCCATGTGTTAATGCATGCAGTTGTCAAAGAGTTGGGTTTGATTACACATCAATGTGTGGGACTTGCAATGGAGTATATTGTACCAATATTTCTACAGACGATCCAGAGGGGCCTGAAGATGAATGAAATTACTGTGTTATGTGTAATATGCAGTTAATTGAGTTATTAATAGTGTTTTTATGGGAAATTATTATTCGTTCATATTGTACATTATCAGTTTAACTTTTAATATTTGAAGTGAGTTTGTAGTTATTAACGTCACCATCAACTAAATAATGTTTCAACTGTGAACTGACTTTCATGAAGCCTCTTCCCTACTGTTGCCGTCACATGCATCATGGCGTGCCTAGTTTATCAGCCATCTACGGAGCAGCATTTATTAAAGGTGAGCCTTATTGCATATCATTTTAAAGGTTTTTAAGTTATCTGTAAGTGGATTCGAAGAAATTTTGCAAATAACATAAAGATAAAAAGTCAGCAATAATTTATATTTCCTTTCATTACAAATTTATGTCTATTTTGTTACTTTTTTACGTTTGTGACAAAACTATACGATAAACATAAAATATGCACTGAACATTATTTTTAGATAATTGTCTAAGGAAGAAAACAAAAAAAGAATCAAGCCAATAACCTTATTGGTTTGGACACTGCAAGCGTTTGAATGAAGTACTGTCATTGCAATGTTTGAGGGGGGTGGGGGGAAAGCAAGCAGGGGAGAGGTCGGGACTTTGTTGTTTTGTGATCCACACCATATGTCCTACACACCTGCCAAAATTCAGCTTTCCCCTAATTTGTTACGACATTCGCACTTTTTTTGTCTTTATTGACTGGGCTACTAACCTTGGATACTAATTACATTAATTGGATTTAAAGTCTTATATATGAGAGAATAAAATACTTGAATTCGAATATCTCTAATAAGTATAAATATTAAATTTATTCTCGGGGCTTTTGCTCTAGATCGAAGTTATTAATTTCAGCGTACAGAGAAGCAGAAGGAAATACCATGCAATCACCTTACGATACAGGTGCATCATCCATTCTTTCTGTCTGGTATATCTATACATTTATCCCAGTCATTTTAGACCTAATTTTAGTCAAACTGTGTGAAAAATAAGCCAAAGCTGAAAATTGGCACATTTGTTCTATTTGATGTCCTAAACAACATATCAAAAGTCCCCTAGTCTTCCATGGGCGCTTCATGGAATTCCAGGCCGCTGAATTGCTTGAGCGCTAGAGAAATGCAAGGAATCGCTGGAATCGCTCTAATTCCAAACGAATAGACCTACGCAGTTCAAACAGGGCTCAGATGAAAGAGAAAGGAAATGGTTTTATTTTGATATGTTCATTATTTTAATTCTGCATCATGTGCTTTCACACAAAGGAATAAAACTGTTAAAAACAACTAAAATAATCCATAATAATCTATTTGGTATTCTTCTTTGTGCTCTGGAAGGCTGGGTATCGCAGATATTGCAAAAACGTGATACAAACCTTTTGAAGCAAACCTTGATGTTTCCAATGACGTGTATATTGTATATGTAGGTCCACTACTTGCGGAGATATGAGCGTTTAAGCAACGCACTGCACCTGCACTGATCTTTGTCACGTTATATTCGTTGTTTCTTTTTGCTGGTGACAAACAACGCCGCTTATTAAAAGAAAACAAGCAGTAATTGGTCAGCCTATCTTAAGTGGATGTAGACCTGGTTTAGTTCTACCTCCGATTTTGCTTGGTGTAGGTGTCTTGGCTCACAGACACTTTGCTTCTAAACAGTTCGTCGACGTTCTTCAAAACTTGGGATTCTATGTTTCATACCATGAAGTTCGTAAACACTATGAGGAAAAGTATATCACCTTTTACTGGTAATTGCTCTATGTACCGTATGGTACGAATGTTTAGTGTATACGTTAGATTTGTTGTGGACAAACGACAAAGACAGTGCTTTTACCTTACGATAATGACAGTAATTCTAAAGGAATATGCTTTTGATTTAAAGTTGTTTTATTTTTTATCCTTCTTCTTGATCTACAGATTCGGCAAAATGGACACACATTAATATCTAGAATATGAGCACGATAAACGTTTAATCTAATAATTAGAAGGTTCTGAGAAGGTTCGCTTAAGAGAGTGAGATTTCCTTGAGTTTCAGCAGGAAAGGGTTAAATGTCTTAATTGTTCAATAATTTATCACTTCCTACCTACTCAATTCTCTTGAGACAAATCTTTTCACTAGTACAAACGCAAATATTTACAGCTAAATTAACACGAAACATGTGCGGATTAGCCAGGTGTTGAAGGAAGATTGCAAATTTAAGAGTCCAAGACGTTAGTCAATACACCACATTCCTCGTGGGAAGCTGCTTTTTAAATTCACGTTGTCCCTTCTCTTTTCTTTTCGGAAAGGGATTATATCAAAAGGTCAGTGATGTTTGAGATTCAGCTTTCTCCTTGAACATGAACGCTCTTCTTCTTTTTCTTCCTTTTTGTATATCTGTATCGGTTATAGCATTACTTGAAGCGAGAACCAGCGTTCTACAAACGAGCGACGAGAGAACATTAGGAGACTTCTAGATCTGCACATGAAGGAGACTGAAAAACTTCACTTGGACAAATGATAAGTGACGATCATTTGGTGAGGAGAGCGAATGTATTGAGAGAAATACGTGAGAAAATAAAGGATGGAACATGTAGCTGGTTAGGCCTGTGAGTAGGTAGATATTATCTACTAAAGATAGATCAGGAGATAATATTTAAATGTAAAGTGGATGATTACATAGCGATGACTAATGATTATATTGTCTTATCTCTATAGGAAGTCAGCAGGAGATATGACAATATAAACCTCAAGAATCGATGTACAATATGTTGATGTTATTACAGCAAATAAATCAAAGCTCCCAATATTAAGTTCCCACATAACCATGTTTCCAAATATAACATTATATATCCTTGCATCTAATTAATAAGGAAGCGTTCATACAACCTGTAAAATCCCGTACGGTTAGAGAAGCCCATTATGATGTATTAGCTAGTTGCAATTACTGGAAGAATCTTTAGTTGCAATTACTGGAAAGATTGTATTGTAGTTATATAACTTGTAATTGTAACTTTGCACCTACGATAATTGCTTCGTACGATTTTCTTAATCTTCACTCCCCTGTCAGTTTCTTTCTCCCTTTGGTTGGATCAAATTTTCTAACTCAATTTAACTAACATGTTCCATTCCAATCGACTTGGAACTTTGCAGGTGTACGTAGTTCTGATAACAACACCATATTTTGGAAATCTTACCTTAGGGTGTCCATGTCCACAGTACTAGAATTCAACTGTCTCTAACCTAACACGTTCGTAGATATCACCCATTAAAGATTGCTAGCACGTTAAAAAATATTGCAAGAAATGTCGTAACAATGTACAGAACTTTGTTTAGACCGTACTGCCAGATCAAAAGTTAAAAGTAAAGTGTAAATGCATAGGCACGTATTTCTTCTAGCGTATGCTTCACCGTTTTAACAAAAGTCAACACTGAAATGTTAAAAATCAAATAAAGATTTAAATGATACGAATCTCTTTTCCTTAAGCAATAGTGCTTTAAACATAAGAAAAATAATATTTTTAAACCTTATTATTAATAACTTTGTACATAAATTATTACAATTATACCTACGCACCCGGGGGTTATCCTTTTCGAGTTTCATTTGAGAACTAAAGATATTACTGATTAGTGTCTTCAATCAACATATTTTTAGAATTCAAATCAATTGTGCAAAGAATAATCAGAGAGTTTGTAGACATTACTTAATTAATTTATTATTTCATATATATATATGTTCCTCTCCCAAAACGTCTGGTCAGCGTGGGAGCAGTAGACCACCTCCTCCCTCCTAGAGGGGCCTCATCCAGTAGTGGATTGAATATGGCTGTGTATTATTATTTAGTATACATATATTTGTGTGTTTGTGTGTGTGTGTGTTTGTGTGTATGTGCGTCGCTGTTTCAGATATGGGTGAAATTTACAGCTGAATCATGAAGAGGAGTAAGTTATACTCATTTATTTATTTATTACATACGACTACAGATCGTTCATTAGACTACAGTTCACTATTATCGTAAAATAAGATAATATTAATTAATGAGCATACAATTTTATTAAATATTATTTTCTGGATAGTTAGGGTTTCCTCCTTCTAGTAGCACTATCGTTTCTAATGGCAATCCAACAAAGTACACAACAGAAGATGGCTGTGTTAAAATTTTTAGTGATAAAGGACGACCATCAGTTGTTTGTGTTAAATCAATGCAACAAAATATTGATTTCGGTGATTCAACAAAATGAATGTGTTTTTAACCCTGATTCAACGCAATATTATTACTATCATAATTTTGAATCACCAAAATGACACAACAAACGGTGTTAACAAGAAAAAAGTAGTGGTCTCCTCGGGACACCGAAAAGTGTTTAATTAACACAGTCAATTTCTGCTGTGTACCAAATTCGCCATTTTCGGAGAGATGAAAACTTCTACGCACCTACTTCAGCGAAACCTTATTTCCTTCCTACTTTCTATGGAAGACCTTTTTCCTGAACAATATAAAATAATTTCAAACACAAAATTATATTGAAATCATCATAATTTTCAAATTAACTCAATGGAATTTGAACTAGGAACAGAATACAAAATATGTTGACTTCTCAGTGACACCGGACATTAACATAACCAACATCTTTGAACAGTCTGGACCATCAAATGCTTGGCATGTTAGAGCTCGTTGTTCATTACAATAGAAATTAATGTGTTTCAAATTACTATCAGTTGATTTGAAGTCACAAAAACCGAGATGGCATAACATTATCAGACATAAAGGACTTTCAATAATCCAGGCTAATTCAAAACGGTGAATTACAGCACTTCAAAATGAAATACTTCATTTCATTAGTGCTAATGTTAGATGAGTCGCTTTTCAAAATTTTAGTGTTTTTCTTTATTTGTTCTGTATTTTTAAAAATTAAAATTATTTATTGGCTTACTCGTGTTTTTTTAACTTTGTATATAAATACGTGTGTGAAGCGAGCAAGAGGGAGAGACAGAAAGAGAGAGAGAGAAAGAGAAAGAAAGAAAGAGAGGAGAGACTTCTTCTTTATTGACTTTCTAGAGGAGCTTCATAAAACAGAATACATTCACAAGGAATAAGACTTACATAACAATACAATAATAGCAATAGTGTTTTTGCTTTCGATGTTTTCACATAGTTTTTTTGTTGGGTGTGAATTGGTGTATTTGTGAATAAACATATTGAAATATAGATGGCTGAGGAAATGTAACGGGCGAATCCCAAATAGCTGCATATGAAATGCATGCAGTGAAAAGCATATAAGCATATATCAAATATGTGAAAATAGAATAATATTTGGTGTAAAATCTGAAATCAAAGGGGGGCGACAATACATTTGATTCAAACCATTCAATATTAGCTCCTCCTTTCTCAATATAGCACTTATCAATCTATATATGTCTTTGATTATTGCCGTTATTGTCTATTCCTGGCGATTTGAAATTCTTCAATTTATTTATCACCACTCCTATCTCGATCTCGCTAGGTTCGGGTACTCACGGTTTTTCGGTATAGATTTCAAATTTCTTTGTTTGTTTCCCGTTGTGTGAATTAAGAAGTTTATCAATATAACTGTTTCACACATCGTCAATTTTAGTTTCGCACATGCATCTGAAGATCCTCACGTTCATTTCTAATAATTCCTAAACATGGCTTCTTAGCTGATCCTAATTAGTTTTTCAATTTCTACAGATCTCGTATGTAATTTGTCATGCCGTTTCCCTCTATCTCCGAATTCTTCAGCGTCAGATATTCTTCCTTTTTGCTTTTGAACCCCTGCGTGGCGTTTCGTTTCGCGTTACTGTAGTAGTTGGTGTTTGCTTTGCTTTCATTTCTTAGCTTTCGTTGCTTTACTTCTTTCCGTTCGTCATGAAGCTTAAGGCATTTTTATCAGACCGAGGCTTGTTTTTCTACTCTTTCTTCTCACATACACGTTCCTTCGCTAAGCCCTTAGCTATTTCACGAATTGCTAAATCTTACGTACATATATTTCATTATAAATATAATCTTTATAATTTTTATTATTAATATCATTTTACGAAGACATCTTACGTGATTATATTTTATTATTAATATAATCTTTATTATTTTTGAGAGTTCTAATTGATAATCTGGTTTTACACGCGGATTATTTAAACTTTAAACTTAGAATTTAATTTGTTTGGTTCCCTCACTTTTTCTGTTCGTGATGCATAAATTTCCCTTCCTTTCGTGATCACTAATTGATGATCTGTATCACCCTCCGCTCCTGTGTAAGACCTAACGTCTATTATGTTTGTGTGTGTTCGTCAGCTTACTAATACGTGATCGATCTGGTTGAGAGTTTCGCCATCAGGACACACCCATGTGTATTTGTGTATGTGTTTGTGTTCAAAGCACGTGTTCTTTACCAGTAGGTTTATGGAAATCCCGAAAGGTATCAGCCTTTCTTCATTGTTGTTGGTTTTTTCGTGAAGGTTATATTTGTCTATAGTAAATCTACATTTTTCTTACCTCCCTACCTTTGTGTTGACATCACCAAAGAAAATTGTCGAATTGTACGTCGATAGGTTTTCGTAATGTTTGTTATTCCCGTCTGTCTCATCGATCGGTTCATAAACATTTATTAAAACCGTGTTGCACCGTCAAGTACGTATCATAAAATAGGATAGCATTTCGTTGACGAAATCTATATTCTGAACTTGCGCGGAAGAATACAGTTCTTAATGAGTAATCCTGTTCCAAAATTCTGTGACTGAGTTACCCCGTAGTAGAAACTGTATTTTAACTGTCAGATGCTATTTTGACTATCTCACTGAACTTCTTGTATCGATAATATGTACAGCTGGTACTTCTCGGTCTTGCGTACCTGAAGAGCGCCAGTTTTGTATAACGTTCGTTCGTTCCACATTTAAATTCTAACATTTTTCTTAATCCTGCTTTTGGAGCTCCCTGAAGCAGTCCCCGCCTGAAGACCCGAATGAGGGACTATTTTTATCTCGGGAGTATTTTGCACCAGGAGATTTAATGAACCATCTGTTACTATTTCTTGACATGTTTTACCGGTGTAGAATTATCAGCTTGTCGAGTTCGCAGTAAAGGCAGACATTCAGGATGTCCTCCTCTCCCCACATCTGTACCTTGCCCGTGTCATTCATCTTGATGCTCAGAGTGGTAATGAGGAAACTTTTCTCTTTCCCATCACTTTTTCGTTCAGAGTTACCTTCACCTAGTCTTTGTTGATCCCTCTACTAACTTAAAGGCACCAGTACTGCCCTTCATCCTCCACGGAATAACTCCGGTAACCACTATATCTGTTCGACCTTCCCCTATCCGCGATCTGGGTAGTCACCTGGTGGGAGACCATCAATATACCAAAAGGTGCCTTGGAGGCGATGGGGTAATGCCTTTATACAATTCTCAAATGCATTTATACTTCACAACCATTATCTGTGATGTAAAATGTCCATAACGATACTTGAAACACGTCGAATTTATAAAATAAGACAAGTATTTAATAATGCCAAATTACTATGATGAACAGTCATGCATTGTGATAGTGTATTGATTGATAAGAGTTACTTTGCCATTTTCATTGTAGGAGCTACGTAGAGGCGAAGGTGAAAATTCGAGATGCTACTGTCTACATTAGCGTCGTCGCTCTCAGACATACCTCATTCGGTAGTGTGATGCTTCGCATACCAGCTTCCGACCATCCTTAATGAGGTTTCTCTAAAGTTTTCCAATCACACAGAGCAACTATCGGGTTGTACCTTTAACTTGAGAACCTGTTGTAAGTCTCCCGAATTCTTTTCATTCCTGATTGAGGACTGAATCACAGATGTCTAAATGCCATAAATAAATTGATATTCAGAAGCTGAAAGCCTAGGTTGTATTTAACATTTCGTGTGCAGTTAGTAGCCTTCAGAAAAAATGTTCTTTTAGAATATATATTCCTTCAAAATATTCTCGCTGTTAACTTTGAACTTAGTAAATCATATAAAAAAACTGAACTAATCATAAAATGAACTTAGTAGATCATAATTACATCTATTTGTTCAACTTGGATTGTAATTTGGTAAGATAACATCAACTATGTAATTAAATATCAAGATATTAGTCATTTGTCAAGTCCCTGCATTAATTTGGGTGTCTGTAGCTCTGAAACATTGTATGTTTCGACCCTTTTTGGTATATTTGGTTCCCCCTGCTAAAATGAAATCTTCTGCTATACGCTATCCTAGATTTTATAGCAGTTTAAATTATGCTGCGTTCAGCATAATTATGCTTCAACTTACAACGCTCGTATAATTACGAATACCGATAACCTAACACGTTGCTTTGAACACGTTAATTTAGTTATAAAAAGAGAAACGGTAGAATCTACAGCAGAAGATTTTCTTCCACCGATTCCAGTGCGTTTCCTGACAAACATAATTTAATTGACAGTAATAAAAATTAAAATTATAATTAAACATTGTTAATAACTTATTATTTTAATTATGATTCAATGACTGCTTATAATTTATGTTAACAAATGTGCTTTTAACGTCTACAAATTCAAAATCAGTTCTTAAAGTTCGATCTAATTTTTTTTTTTGTAAATCTGAAGAACCAAAATTGCTTTACCTTAACTGTAAGAAGTGAAATGAAATTTTCATAAAATGCAATTTGATTGGCCATCTATGAGTACCTAATTATATCAATAGTAATTGGTATTTATTTGGTCAGCTCATGTGCCAAATATAATTTTCAAATTAACTTGTTTCTTTTTCTAATTTCGCCGTAGCGATATGTAAATTCTAATAAAATTATACAATGTGGATATGTAGACTTAAAACAATCGAAAATCGTGTAAAAAACTGAAACGTTTTAAGATAAATATTATCCTGAAATAGCTTGACAACATCAATGCATTTATGTGTGTCATGTGTAGTCAACCAAATATTATAGTATAGTCCATTTTTTTTTTTTTTTTTGCTTTAGCTTTTCATTACTTCTACACACTTTCTGAGCGCAGAAAAATGTTTAAACTTTCTTCGTTACTGAAATTAGTTAACCAACTTGGTAACTCCTTCAGCCCATCTTCATTATTTTCTTAGTTACTTAATCTCTTTGCACTCGCCTTATTATCTGAAACAACCTGTCCTTTTGTTTTGTTAGGGCGAGAAAGCTCGAAGTCAAGTGCAACCAAAGTGTACTTCTTTATTTTCACATGAGATTCCCAATGTGATGTTCTTTTGCTCTAACAAAATTTTTGGTGCAAAAATATGTTTCTCCTAAAGAATGTGATACGCTGAAATCAGAAAGGACGATCATTCATCTGTGAATTGCTAACTTTCTCTCCAAACTGGCCAATGACTACTCGAATACTGTATAGTACAAAACACTGGAAACAGTCTTGTAAGTCGTAAACGTGTGAAGGGAATGACAAATATGTACATCATGGCAGCCATCCGAAATACGTCATCTTGGAATTTGCTTGTAAATTTTTAGTGGAAAGTGGGCCATGTGACATATTGCCTTAGATTCGGTTCTTTCACGAAATCTAAATCTGATGTCGGTTTTTATTTATCTTTATTTTTTAAGAGATATGCCCCTCAATGATGGGTGGTTACTTCCTACAACTTGTACTCAAAGTGGTACCCATTTGAGGGGACACACAAACAAAATATTTTCCTCAAATTCTCATGGACCTTGCAAAGTATACTAGGTTCAACAGCGGAGCAGGTACGCTTGAATCAGTTGCTGTTAATGGTGTTGCTCATTTATTTTTCACGAATGCGTAGGTCCTTGAGTTTTCACGTTACACTGTCTTACTCATGCGTCTAAAAATTTAAATTAGATGTTGTGAAATTCTGTGAACGAAGTAGGTATTTAAAAAAAAATGGTGCTTGATTAAAAGTGATAGTGTGAGTCGTCAATACAATGATTAAAACGATAATCATATTTTTTACCAAATAGGTGTGTGATGGATGAATGAAGGATCGTAAGATTTTTCACACTTTAACATTTTCTGACGACCTGAGACTTAGATGTCTAAAGGCCTTAAAATAAAATTCAAAACCAAATCAACAATTTCTGATGATGGTGTAAGTTGTTGATTTCTTACACGATACACCATGTCCTTAAGTGATTCAGAGGTCTAAATCAAAGAGGCTTAGTTGTTAGAGCGTTATTTTCGCATAAGATCGTGTGAATAAGGCGAGAATTCTTTCAATGGGCAGATCACTTTGGAAGCAGGAGGAACACTACAGTTTATGAGTTTTCATGGCATTTTTCTGCTTTTCCCAGCAATATGGCGCACATCCCACTACGTTGATTAGGTGCAAGAGTAGCTGGGTAAACAATTAAAGGGCGTTAGAGCTGTCAGCAAAGGCCCACCGAATGCTTGAATCCGTCACTTCATTTCAAGCTCCTTCACTTCTATCTTTCGAACTACCTACAAGGCAGTTCATTATGAAAACTCAACCAGATATACTATCTCCAGCAAAGAATTGAAGCATATCTGAGCCGCTGTTGAACCCAATGTGTTTCGCAGGGTTCATACGGATTTCAGAAATACATTAGGTTTATGTGTACGTCCAAATCTGTACTGATTTACGTACATGTTGTAGAAAGTAAGATCTCAAAACTGAGGGCTCTATCTCCTAAACGAGTGAATAACGCAGCAGCCACGTTATTTCTATGCAATATTTTGTGTCACTCGTTTCACGCGTTTACGGCATACAACGTTGTTTCCAGTCTTTTATACTATACAACATTCGAACATTGGAGTGCTCATTGATTCGCATGCGTAAAGTATGTATGCATGCATAAAGGATTATGCGTTTCAGGATTACAAATAAAAACGTTTAGTACCGATTAGGCATTTATTAGACATTTAGTACCTATTAGACTACGACAGTGGCGCTTTACCCTATGATAAAATTGCCATTAGCTGAAATTCTAATATTATGAACCAATTATAATTTATTATTGTTTCGTTACATTAGCTAAACTCGGGAATAGCCGGTCGTCAACCCTGGTGGATAATCACTCTTTAAAATGAATCAATCAATGCATCTCGATGCTCGTCGCCGACACAATAAATACCATCTCAGGACTCTTACGTGTGCTCTTGACTGCTGATAGACATGGCCTCCACAATCTCAATAACCATGCTCGTGTACAGGTTGAGACAAATGAGCGAGAAGTTATCCGTTTTGTATAGTTTAGTGAGTCGTCCGTGGGGCTCCCAATTTTCCCGCAGGTTCCGGAATAACGGAAAATATGATTTTCCGGTTAATAGTAGCGGTGTGAGCTGATGCTTGTGTTCGCGAACAACCCTCGATTATGTTCATTGCACCACGCCCCAGCATGCCTTACGCCGCCACTGGCCGTAATTTATATGCTATT
>JAGDQP010027043.1:11004-23850 GCA_022664845.1 Lepisma saccharinum
TGACTGTTTTCATGTATTTCCGATTTTACTTATTTAGTATTTTACGTGATAATCGAATAGCATCAGGCATTGTCGTGTAGGACAATGGGATACAGTTTTCAGGAAATGCGCAGTTAAAAACTTTCAGCCAGTTGCCTGCGAAAAGTGAACCAACTGGGTTGAATGAAACATTACTATGACTAACAAGAATCAGAAACCCTTCAGTTTCGAAAAATATTCTAGCAAAGAATACACACTAAATAATTTCGTCTTAAATTTATTGACCGATTACCGTCAACTCTCGCTGCCAGCCGATGACTCTAAAATGTACGGGCCACCTTTCTTTTTTCTTCATAAAAACGGCTGCCCGTATATTTAGTAGCAAAATAATATTGCTCGTATTTATAAACTCCTGCTCCTAGCTTTTAGTGGCCTCTATTTGGTATATTAAATCACCACTTTTATTAAATGTCCTAATGCGTATATACATTATTTTTTTTAACTTAAAAGTAACCACGCCAGGGTTCTATCCCGAGACCTCCTGACTAGCTTCCCGATGCATTAACCACTAGACTAAGCTGCGAGCTGCCGAAGAAGCGCTTGCATATCTGTGTTACTCATAGTTCACGCTCTGCGCCTGCGCGAGAGCGTACCGCAAGTCTTTCTACGTGTGTTCTCGGGGCCGGGGAATGATTGTGGAAAAAATAAAATATTGCGTTTCACATAGCCAAATAAAGTTATGTTTTTTACCGGACAACGCTCACAAATTAAGATGTTGCTTTCCCATACATTACCTTTCTAAATTTTGATTTTCCAGATATCTTCAATACACACAGTATTAGTGTATCACATTCGAAAACTACACACAATATAACCAAATCGACGCGTCATCAATACACGCAACTGTGTTTTTTTTTCTCCAGTGCGCATGCCAGACACAAGTATATAGTCTGACAGGAAAATGGTCTACTATTATTCTAGAAATACGGTAAACCATATAATTTTCATGAAGGAGGCACTTATTTTCACGGTTATTGGATACAGTGTACTTTTCTCTATTATGCAGGTTCACAATCTGAATCTCAATAATATAGTAGCAATGTGAATCTTCATAATAATAGAGAACATTTCTAAGTATTCTTTACTTGAATATTTTAGGAAACGGAAGTCTTTCTGAGTTTTGTTAGTCAAGTTCTATTCAAAACAGTTGCCTGAAGGCTTTTCCCTGGAAACTGGACGAAAAATTGTAACAGTGCATGTGGGCTCTTCTGTCGAACTTCTGGACGTACCTAGATGGTGTTTGAAGTGTGAACAGTATGAAGGCATTAACTTCTTTAAGCCATTGAACCAGTGTTCGGTTTGCCAGGGGAGATGCCTAAAGGATTTTATCCTCTGTTATTGATTCCGAATATCATCCCAACCAGGGATGAAATCTTTGTGTTTTTACCCAAACAGGTACTAGGTGACAACATACAAGGAACCACTAGTTTTAAGATCCCCCTGTAACATCCCCGAGTAGTACCCCCAGACTATTCTATATAATTTAATTACTTCTTCTAAGGCGTGGGATTTGGTATATTAATCTGAAAGGCAATTTAAGATTAGTTTGGAAAACGACAACCCAAAACAAGGTCATACCCTCTGTATATGTGTATGTAATTTGGCCGCCCGATCTTACGAGGTGCTCCTGCGTATGTAAGGGATTATGTATGCAACAGGAAGAACTAGGAAGAAAACAAAAGGAATACACGTACCTTTTTATTACTTAGCCCATCTCCATAAACATGTGCTAACTGTTTAGGCTGGAGCCCAAGAATGAACGATTTACATAGCATTACAACGACTTTTATACCCCTTCTCTTGAAGGCGTGGTGCGGTTTCCGCTAATACAAAATAATTCCAAGTGTACAAATTTGTATTTACAAGATCTATTTTAAACAACAATTATATTTAAAAACAATCAAATTATTTATTTAATTTTATGAGATCAAAATATTCTTTATTTATTGTCTTCTCGGTTGTAAATAGTTTTGGCGGTAATGTCTGTTAATATTCATGCGCCAAGTAAAATGTCCAACACACATACATACACATAAAATTCTAATATCATGTTGTCGAAAATAAATATTTAATCCAACACTTTTGAATATTATGCAACTAGTAACAATATAATTCAGAATTTCCAAAATATGAATTTATGTAATTAATTTCGGGGGTGACACAAGTGACAAATATTTATATTATACAATATGCATCTCACAGGATGCGAGTGACGTCACAATCCCTTCTAAATGTATAAGAAATCGAACATTACACGCTGGTTTTTCTGCTGTTCTCTCTCCTTTCTCCCTCATTCCCAATCTCTCTCTCTCTCTCTCACACACACACATACCACCACCACCCGACACACACAACTTTAACTGTTTCTTTATCTATATCCCAAGACTTTTGCTAGACTTTATTTTTATATGGGCCAGTCTAGTAACTTTGGATTCACGATTAGCCTTTAGCTGTTAAAAGCCACACCCATGCCCCTGCCGGGACTCGAACCCGGAACCTTCGAGCCGATGGCCTACAGCCGCAGACCGCTCGGCCATACGTCTATATTCCAATGGCGCACTGCTAAACTAGCACGTAACTTTATGCATGAAACACTGATAAAAACAAAAACAAATTGTTCATCATTTACCACAGTTTTTGTCAACAACTGCTAAGTGACAGTGTTGCCACTACACAGATGATCTTCCTAATGTTTAAGAATTTCTTTAAGGGCTAGTATTTCATTGTCCAGTTATCTTTCCAGTTAACTAACTGCTAGTTAAAGTTAACCTGAACTCTAACTTTAATATATGTTTTTCATTTGCCTTTTGACTGGTGGTTACTTAACTGGTGGTTAGTGGGAACAGGGCGACAGTTGGTAATGGATTTCTACTATTTCGCCATCTAGGGAGTTGTTCAGGAATTATGAAAACAGTAGAATAGAGGATAGCACAGTAAGTTTTAAACAAAATACGCATCAAATTCGCTAGTTTCTGAAGTAAAAAATATGAATGTTTGATTGCATTAAGAGATTTGTGGAATAAAGAAATAAGGTAGTAAACACACATATGTAAAGAGTTGAGTTACTATCTAAAAAAACACATATATGTGACGCCGACCTGGTAGCCGTGTAGGTTGGGGGACTAAGTAAGCGACTCGAAGGTCCCGGATTCGAATCCCGGCTGGTGCATGGATCTGAATTTTAATTAGCATCGCATTCATAATCTGACGGACCGAATTCAGTTACTAAAAATTGCCCATACAAAATTAAGTTTACAAAGTTTATTTTTTACGTAGGCGTGACGGTTTTAGATCACTTGCCCGCATATCCTTCCTTATTTACTCTGGGAAAATAGATAGACTCCACGTTATGGCCGCAGCTTCCGCGGCTTCTCTATACCCTTTATTTCCTTGCAAACAATTACCACACATACCTCTATAAACACCTACCGGCAACCCAGCTTCCAAAAAGTGCTACAAAAAGCTATATGCCATTATCATTTCGTTAATGTGCAGTCCATCAACATATAATAAGCATAGCCCCCTGAGGAGTTATGACGAAACTTCGTGTTATGAATTACACGTATTTTGCCACAAGAAACACGGACAGTATCTCGGGCCAGTAAAGAGGGGTTACTTGAAGTCAAGTTCGATACTTTTTATTATACACGATGTACATGGGGTTCTAAAAAACGTATTAACCCCAAACGCGCAAGAAACTAAATAATCCCTAGCACCCTTCCCTATTTCTCTCTCATTTTACAAGTTCATTTCAAAACTATTACATTTAGGATCTGAACACTTCTAGGCACGTTAGGAATGTTACATTTCTCGTGTAAATTTTACGTTTTTTTGCGGCCCATAAAGTAAAGTAAAGCGGAACTTAACAGGTAGTTCGCAGAACATGAGCGCGATTTCAAGCAATGACAAGCAAGAAATACAGTAATTGGAATTAAAGATTTTTTCATGAAAGAGTTTATAGGCAGAGAACAAATTTCTTCGGTTTTTGGATGCGTTTTATTTCGTTCGGTTGCAACTAACAATGTAATTAAGCTTTTCAGTTGGGAGGGTATAGCCAAAATTAGAGCTTGTAAACAGAGTTTTGCAGTTTTGTTCCTATTTATTTTTAATCTAAAAAAAATTAAGGTTGTACTCAAGAATTTTCGGGGGTTACACATTGGGTGGTCTAACAGATTCTCTTTATTTATATACTTCACAGTAATTATAAAAAAAACACATAACAGGTAGTCAGCGAAGTTCATGTACTTCATGAAATTGAATTTGAATGTTTAAACTTTTTATGTTACCCGCAACTAGTACTCTCGCAAGGAAAAAGGGATATGGTAAGATGAAAAGTGAGGTAATGTTTAATAATTTTATTATTGTTTTTCATTGTCATTTTATGAATATTATGTTTGCTTCATAATCATATGGATAAACTTCACTTTTGGAACCCCTGCGTCCGCCAGCTACTGATCAATGTGTACGTTCTACACTACTCATTCCCTTGTAAATAATTCACGAAGTGAGGTAAAGGAATATTTAATCATCTTGTTTCCATTAGCTTTAGTATTTGCTTGGTAAACTTTACTTAATGACCCACAAAAAGATGTAAGATTTCCAACGTGAGTGGAAGTGTTGAATTGCAAAATTTAACGAAGCTTCGAGTCATGGAAGTATGAAATGAGAGCAAAAATTAGTTGGGACTGTTTATGTGGTTGCGTGTTGGGAATGAGCACATGGTGTATATGACAAACGTCATGCGCATCACGTGTAATGAACAAAATTTTGTAACCTGACCTTAAATAATCGTATTCACTCACTCGACACGTACATTATTTTTCGTAGAAAAGTAGTGTCATTCATAAATCGAAGTGTCGCTGTTAGTATTCACACGCCGCCATGTTTGTGTGTTGACCAACTGGATTGAGTATTTAACGAAATAATAATGACAGCTTTTCGTGACACTTTTGTATTCCTGGCACTAGGAGTTTATAGAAGCGTCAGTAATAATTATTTGCAAGGGAATGAGTGGTATAGTTTGTACACATGAGTCAATAACTTGAGGAAGCTGCCAGTCATCAAGTAAAGATGATCGTGTTTCTATTATCATTATCGTTTGGGGAATATTATGAGTTTGTCTCACAATCATACGGATATTTCTTACTTTCGGGATCACAGCTTCCGTCAACTACTGATACATGTATACGTTCACCACCACTCATTCCCTTGTAAATAATTCACACATAACATCTAGCAACAACTAGAAATCCAAAGGCGTTTCTAAATATCATGTGTTATTATTATTTTGTTAAATAAGCACTCGTGTTGATCAACACATACAAATAAGGCGACATGCGCAAGAATACTAACGACCTACTTAATATTCATACTTCATGTTATGAATGACACGTATTTTGATAGAAAAATCACGGACACATGTCGAGTAGAAAAGGCAGTTAAAGTTGCCTTAAAACATTTTTTTCATTATACGCGATGCACCTGCCTTTTAACATTCACTCAATGTGCACTCTCAATTCGAAAGCAACTAAAGTTCCAGACACTTTTTTTGCTTTTTCACATTTGCGTCACTACAACCTTCGTTATATTTTCCGTTTCAATGCTTACACACAAATTGAAAATATTACATTTCTTCTGTAAATTTTACATTTTTGGAGCTCCAAAAGTAAACATCGCGTTTCAGCACCACACACTTCCATCATTCTTGTAACGTTTACATTTTGAGGGAGTGCAAACACAAACTGACTTCATGCCCCAGCCAGCACAAAACAAAATTTTTCGTACCGCACCTAACTGAACCTGAATTTAAAAAATAAAAAAAGATGTTAAAAAGTTGGGTAGAAGAACTGTGATGTTTTCTTTCTGTGTTCTAATACAATTCTATCATCCTCTTCATCGGAAGAGGATGAATCTGAAATCATATGCAACATCTTTCACAGGTGGCAATTGCCAAACTTTTTTAAAACCTCCAGTTAGCGCGTTAACTGGAGGTAGAAGTACGGGTTAATTTAACTACCAGTTTGCTCAGTTTAACTGTTGGTTATGCATTAACTTGACATTGAAAAACGGGTAAACCACCAGTTAGAGTTTAACTGTTAGTTACTAGCTAACCTGTACTTTAACCAGACAATGAAAAACTAACCCTAAGTTCGTTAGAACGTATCAATTACGAAAACATGTTATATATTTATCCTTCAATGTTATGCAGCTTTCATCAATTAATTGAAGAGATATGGATGCATAATGAAGCAGAGAAGTGGCATTTTGAAATAGTTTAATTGCCGAGTTAATGAAAAGAAGATAAAAGAAAAAACTAGGTGGCAACACCAAAACTACCTCGTGAGGAACCCCTCAACAATACCTGTATCGACCTCTAGAATGACCATACATTATAACTAGTTGCCACGTGTGTCGTTTTAATTACATTTCCACTAGAAAATATTTACCGCGAATCGGAAGGGTTTATAGGTTGGGAAGAAGAAGGGAAAAGAAAATGATAGGAAAGCACGAGACGATATTTAACGTGCTGTGGGGAAAAAAAAATCACTTTCAAGTACGAATTTATAACTGTATATTGGGTATACTCAAGTGCCTAGTAAAAACGGTACAAAGAAATGGAGACACCGGTAAAAGCAAGGTCTGTAAACGTTAACATTGTCTTGTTAGTTGGAACATCTTCATAGTTCTGTTATAAGTAGTAATCTTTCGATGTTGTATAATGATGTCCACGAGGCGAAACGATACAGAGAAATATCTATGGAAAACGAGACGAGACAGAACTGTCGTAATATACCATATTCATCTTTACGAGACGAGACATACTTTGGACAAGACCTTTTCGAGACGAGACAGCCTAAATCTCGTCTGGTGGGCAACACTATTGTTATAAATCGGAGAAACTGGCAAATTAAAATTAAAATGCCAATTGTTGCTAGTAATTTCTCTCTCGCTCTTTCTTTCTGTCTTTCTGTTTTTCTTTCTTTCTGTCTGTCTCTCTCTCTCTGTATATACGTATAGATGTTGCAAAAATTCTGCACACCAAAACAAGAAAAAAGTTCGTTTGAAAACAATTCTAAAGATGCGTAGAACTAACCACCCAAAGGTAGCGCCGTTAGAAATGACGTCATATCTCGACAATTGTGATTGTATCCAACACAGCAATTTTGATCTGAGTCAAAAGTGAATCAAACTTACTTTGACAAGTGGGACAACTCAATGAAAGCTTAGCTGATTTAGCCAAAAAGGTTTAAACCACGTTGAATCATGCAGTCTGGTTTACAAGAATCACGATTGAAATAGCCTTGACATGACAAGAGTAACAAATATAATGTACTTCTTTAAGAAAGAAAAACGTTACCCTGAATGGAAATCGAACCGAAGACCAATAGCACACCGATCCGATGCTGTCGTTACTGCACTAGTTCCGTAACCATCCTAAACATTGCAAGCGCTATTTAAACTTATTTAATCAAATTGCAAGAAACGTCTGTATTAAAGGGGTGGGAGTTGGCTGGGATTATCTGACGGCGAAACAGTTCTGGAACTTGAATATATTGAGACGCCAGGGAAGTGTAACGAAACAAAAATTCAAATAAATTTCAAGTTTGATAAGCTTTCTCGCAAAACTGCTTATTCCAACAAAACAACCAATAGCAATATGTTGTTGAAATAAGCGTCAGATTTTGTTCCAACAAGTTTGTTTCATGCATGTTTGTTAAGTAAAACACAATATCAAATGTGACAAGTTCAAAGCAAATGACTGATAACCTTGTTGCAAGCTGACATGCTATCTGGGACATTGCCAATGTTAATTTCTTGTCAATTCTTATTTGGATTCGCGTTTATACGGCACTTCCTCCGTCAATCATATATTTTTACTCAAATAGATGTATTGAGTCCGTGCAACTTTGGTGGTGCCGATATCTTGCGTTATTAGTTGTCGACATAAAACGTTACTTATGACGACATACCGATCCATAGATATTTGGGAGTCTGTAGCTCCGGAATTACGCATGTTTGGAATTTTTTTTCAAGGAAACATTTCTCTGGGAGGGATTCCGCCAGGATTTTCAGCTTGGGGGTACTCTAGAGGATTTGGGGGGTGACACCCCCAGTATCGCTGTGGCCATCATTTCTGCAACACCCTGTATATATACAGAGAGAGGAAGAGGGAGGGAGAGAGAGAGAGAGAAATTACTTCTTGCGATTGGCATCATACATTTTATTTAACGTGGAATGATATAATCCATAATATAACATTAATTTGACTTTTATAATAATATACAAGCAGTAAAACAATCCCTTAAATGATAATCTAGTTTGACACGCAACAACAATACAAAGGGATCAACGCCTTTTAAATTCTATGCCCTTCTGACACCCTTGCACTTTAGCATGCTTGACCACCTCTATAGCTGGTGTGGCTTTCGATGGATTTCCATGTTTAGTAGAATCAGAGGGATGGGGGAAGATAGGGAATAGCCTTCTGCTTCAGTGCAACAACCACCAAAACGAGCCTTGTTGTGGTTGATTGTTGCAACCCTGTTTACGTGAACGCAATCGAAACAACACACGCACATTCTCTCTTCACATACACAGATACCTACGCACTACACACATATACTCACACGAACGGGTCGATACATTGAACGCCGGGCGCTGTTTGCTTGTTTCCACAACAACAAACATGGCGTCAACCGTTGTACCTCATTGACTGAGGTGGATTTTGGGGTCGTTGGAACTGAAAAAGCTGGCTATCCAGTGCACAAACGAAATAAAATGAGTTGAATAATGGATGATCCAGGAGGATAATGAAGTGACGTTCTGTTTTTTCACGCCTCCCTTAGCTGTTTATTTTTAGGCTTCCACTGACATTTGTTGCTGCAACTGTATTTTTAGTGGATTTCTCTTTGTTAACATGCAAAACCAGTCTTTCAATTACATCATCACTACACTGAAAAAAAATATATGACTAACAGAACTTGCTTGTTAATTTGTTTTTATTATTTGTAATATCGTCACTTTCAATTCATAAAGGCGTAAGTTATATGAAAATCTAGTAGGGATAGGTTTGACAATACGGACAAGTCGGATAGAACGGCGAGATGTGCACGCACCTCAGACTGATGGTGCCATCCACCAAGTGGAAGTTGAATTACTTACTGGAGGTACCATGGAGGTAGTTTCGTCATTTGGAGTTATGATTTAATGAATAGCGAGCCTTCCAGTAGTGTTTGTTTAAAAACAATAAGGTATTTTCTACGCTTAGGTTAATTTTAGCAACAAATTTGTCGCTAATTCGTAGATTTGAGGAACAAACAAACAAGAACAGACAAGTCCATTTTCAGATTTAAAAAAAAAAGTGTTGTTCTTTTTAAGACCTTAATGAAGAACTGTAGTGAATCACTCAAAGTAATTTTATGAAGGAAGTACATTTGGGGTTAAGGATTCATTCCGATCTTAAAACGAATAAAACTTGTTTTTATCTAAAACATAGACTTGTGTGCTTTTGCTTAATCTTCACAATATAAGATAACGTCGTTGTCGATTCCTCTCTGTCCCGCTGTTGCGTGTAAACAACAGCTCTTAGACGAGCTAGAGCAGGATCCGGGTTCGATTCCCTGTGCTGTCCACACTGACTGAGGGTTTTCCTAGTTTCTCTCGGTCGCACCAGATATAAACCTTCCAGAATCTTTCTCGTTGTTATTGTTCAATATATTCAGTGCATAATGGCCAAAATTTCGTTGTGTCTGGAGATTCTGAAATAAACAAATACATTTTGTACCTGGTTACGTCTATACGGTTCTAAGGAATAGTCGAGTAACATGTTATACAATTCAGAGTTTTGAAGATTAGGGGGATTTACACTACTTACTTGCTTGCGACAAACACTAATCAGGAGAGACACCACAGATGATTGTTGTCCATTATCTCTGGAATATTCTACAGCGACCCCACATTAGGGTAAAGTAGGGACAGATGGCGCACCTTTTAAGTCAACGAAAAAAAGCTGTCTTTCTGTGTTTTTATTTACTTAAAAAAATAGATTACATAAAATTTCAATCCTTTAGGAAGAACGTAAACATACTATGGCTAGGACCATTCTGGACCACTATGTAGTAACAATAGGCATTCAAAAAACATGACGCTTCGGTGGGACAGATGGCGCAGTAAATTGAAAACAATTTCTCAGATCTCGGCTTCTACTTAACGGCACGTAATCGCCTGATTTCCTCGCTTCCACATGTAGAGAGAGCACTTCCTTCTTTGAATAAGCTGAACGAGTTTTATTGAACCATTTAGGCATTTGTCACATTTTGTCGAGTTTTCTATAAACGTTATATTTTCATGCAGTTTTGGGCACTCAAAACATTCATTTTCAATGTCAATAAGGGAGTTGTCTTTGTCGTAACTCGTAAACATAAGCAAAGCTGCAGATGGCGATATAATGAAGAGGAAGTCTTCTGTACACCATCCGCTTGAAATCTTGAAGTTTCCTTCCGCAGACTTTTTGTTTTCAATCCAGTATTTCAGATGATATAATAGTCTGTTATCCATCTTTCCAATGCTTTTGGTATTCATGAAGCAGGAATTGGTAGAAATGAGTTCAATGAATCGTTTTGAGATATTGCTTTGTGATTATTTTCTCATGTAGTACCACTGGATGTACTGAATTGTGGTATTGGAGGACGATTTTGGGGTTCAGTAGTATCATTAGATGTACTGGCTTATGGTGTTGGAAGATGGCTTAGTATTTCTTCTTCTACAACTTTAACTGGATAATATTACGGGTTACTGAGATTCTAGAACGGTTTGTTGCACTTATGAATAGTTAACATAACAATAAAAAGTGCGCCATCTATCCTACCCTGTTTCGCGGCATCTTACCCCACTGCGTTGAGATGAATATTTTTTCCAGATACCTAAAAAGATGGCAGGGCTGCCTTAAATGTTAGCAACAACTACAGAATTGTAGACGAAAAAAACTTCTCGAATATGCCTTCAAAACTGTCTTAATTGATGCCTGGATAAGACTTATGGCGACAAAATAGTGGCGACAGAAATATTTCACTTAATTGATAAGCCTTATAAGTTTAAAGTAGTGGTCTACTTTCAATTTCGGTTCTACCGGGAACACAATCCTCTACTTCAAGGTCTGTTGACCCCTTTTCTGCCTTCCTTGAGAAGGTCGCGCCATAACTACCACTTTTAGCAGATGGGAGGGGCTGTAAGTGACTATGTCTTCTCTTAAACTATGGAAGATTGACGCCAACGGACTATTCGTTCTTCAGTAATAACGTGATTCGCCATCTGCCCCCCGCGCTATCTGTCCGCCTCCCACCCTATATTGTAAAAGTACTCATCTTGATCTCTGTAAGTTCTAATATTTTGTGTAACGAAGTAATCCTAAAATTTTGTCACGCCGCGCTGTACACTGCAAAATTACATTCAGTGCCAGAGGCAAAACATTGCTTGATGGTCATGAAAAGGGCAGAAAGCCTTTAATAGAACTAGAAGCCAATAGGTTAAACTGAGAAGACATCCTTAAAAGAAAACCATTAAAATAACCCACCTAAGGTGAATTCGGACGTACTCTTCCGTCCTCGATGGTCGTGTGGATTAGGGATGTCAACGACTCGCTCGACTCGAGTCGAGTCGAGTCGGTGCTCAGTACCTACTCGAGTCGAGTCGAGTCGGTGCTCACAACTGCTCGAGTCGAGTCGAGTCGGCGCTCACTATGCGCTCGAGTCGAGTCGAGTCGCTGCTCAGAGAGACTCACCCTGCGACTCGGTTACAGTGAGTCGAGCTCGAGCGACGACTCGACTCGAGCGTTAGACTCACCGCTGGAGCCGAGCGGATTGCCATCCCTAGTGTGGACTAGGAAACTAGGCCGACGTCAACGAGTTTCCAAATTCGAACCTCGTCTGAGGCATAGGTGTTTATGGGTTTTAAAAATATTTCACTTGTATAATTAAAACAGGACCAAGTCAATCGTTACTAAAATGGTCCATAGAACTTAAAAATTTATCTAAAGCTTTTATCGAATGTACTATAGCTCGGTCGAGACTATCAGACAAGACGTACGTCTAGTCTGAACAAGTAAATCGCCCAGACAAATTTTGTGTTGATAGCGTTTTATCGTACGTCTCTTACTCATTTCTTGTAGTATGAACTCATCTAATGGACGATGAACTGTTATATGTTGAAGTAATAACATTTTGAATGGGAAACCGAATTTTCAAAGAAAAGAAATGCGTTTTTGATTTTTCACTTTAATTCGTTTCCAATTCCTTTTAAATTTAAATCATTTTCGATTTTGTAGCTTTGTAAAAAGGCGCTGACTTCTCAGTTATTTGGTTTTCATTAAAATAGAATTCGGTTTTTCGGTTTCTGTTAATCTCCAACAAAATTAATTTTTCCGTCAGTAAATGTTTCAATTTTAATCCAATATATAGCTATATTTCTTCGTTTGTTTTTTTTTATTGAAAATTCTGTTTTCAATATATAGAAGCTGATTTAGATTGATAAAAAGTCGAATTTTGACATTCCAATTTCATAAATCGAAACAGCGCTATCCAAATTTTTTACACAGAGAATCAAGCACAATTTGATATTTCCTCCACGGCTGAAAAAATTGAATATAAGACTGAACAAATGTCCATTCCACACACTGTCATGCAAGTTTCATCAGAGATCGGAACTGAATCGATTCTCATCAAACTTTAATCTCAGTCATCGTTCAGTTCCAAAGACTGACAGTCTTTTGCTGTCCAGACACAACGCTTTTGTCTAAACGATTTACTTGTT
>JAGDQP010027044.1:1737-25356 GCA_022664845.1 Lepisma saccharinum
TATTATAGTTCTTTTCCTTACTTGCGACTAGCGAGTAACCGGAGGATGGCTTTTTTATGATTGGTCAGTCACGTAGGTTTGGTTCCAACTTCCAAACAGTGGCGTCACATGCTATTCGTGCTGCGTGTTAGCTTCCTGTAGCCAATAATGCCTTGTTTACATTACTAACATTTTACCATGGTTAACATTAACCCGAATTCATATTAGTAATGTAAACGGTAGTTACCGTTAACGCGGGTTTTAAATTTAACTAGTATCAACTTACGACGGTTATTTTGTAAAATTAGTAAGAAACGACTGTCTAAACGCAAGTTAGTTATTAGGTACGAATCACTTCGTGAGTTTATTTAATTCTTTATCGAAATATATAGTATAATAGTGGTGTGTGTATTGCTTTTAAAATACAAGAGAATGATGGCAGAACTAATCTACAAAATTTGACGCTACAATCAATTCATTTGTGGACAAGCAGATTCTTTACTTAACCATGAAAACCTAAACCTGTTTCTTTACAGACATTGGCAGTACAAGCAGGATAACAAAGTTAAGTTCGGTAGTCTGAACGCAAGTTAGTTTTACCCATAAGTTTCACCATCGTAAAATGTTAGTAATCTAAACAAGGCATAACACACACAGTTTACCTTCAAAACGAATCAACTTTCACCTGTAGCTAATTTCCTGTCTTTGATGTAAGGAGCTCGGTTTTAGATGGGTTTAATTTTGCTCATTACGTAGCAAGAGGTAAGAAGATTATGTTTACCCATTAATTAAAAAATGACCGACCGTGAAATAAATAGATAAAAATTCATTATGTAGGGTTACCTTAACAGGCCTATCTGTGGAGGCTATTATCCCCAGTAGCACACAAACGTGTTTTAAATGTAATAGTTCGTTGATTAAACATTATCAGTTTAAAACAGGACGTTTAATTTTAATTCATATTTCAACAAACTTGATATTGTTGAAAATATGTTAATTTAACGTGGATTCAACCGTTACCGGCTTTTCTATCTGTGTTATAGATTTCGTCTCATGCGATACTTTCTAAATTAATGGAATAAAATTTGTAATTGAATGTCATTAACTATTATTTTGTCTCCTCTTTTGCATGTTGAAAACGTTAAATTTCAATCTATATTGTAACGAAAATTTGATTTCGTTTATATGACGTTCATGCACTGTTTCTTCTCTAAAAGCAATACGAGCTTGCAGCAAGCTTACACAAGCTTGCATTTGCAAGGCTGCAGGCTTGGCGCAAGCTTTCATTGCAAGGCTATAGACCTATAGCAAGCCTGCTGCAAGCTTACCAGTTCCTACTTTGCAAGCGTACTATCTGTACCTAATGTAAGGCTAGCCTTGAATTTGCCTTATTCATAAGCTTGCTGCAAGCTTAAATAGACTTACATCAAGTCTGGGGAAGCTTACTTTTTATACGTATTGTAAGGGTAGCCTTCGATTTGCCTTATTACATCACTTTCTTGCAAGCTTGCATTCCAAGCATACAGTTACAAGAATACTGTGTACCCTTCTACAAGTTTCTAATCGTCAATTAGGGAGCGTGTGTCAGACCTAATATTTATATCTATGGCTAGCCATGGTCTTCCCTTATTATGTAAAGTAATACATAGAAAAATCGCTTGACATTCTAGCGGAAAACTGAAAGTCGCTCCCCAGACTGCCGATTGCAATTCTCTGTGAATTAAAACTACTTGCCGACAATTAAATTCAGTTCAGATGGTATTTTCCTCTGGACTCAACCAAACAGGTTGAACTATGATGGAATTGGCTCATATTTTCGAGACTCGTAGAGTAGGATTGATTCAACTGGCGTCAGACGAACATATCAGAAGTTCACAATTTTGTATTGCGCCTTGCTTGTGTAATTCGTAGATGAGCCGGCCGGTAGTCGGAAGACACATGTGAAATTCTCTTTTAGGAATGGCACTAACCTTTCTGTACACTATCAACTTTTATTCACACACAAAGTATCTGTGTCAAAGTAGTTATCAAACCTCGTGCAATTCTGTGTTGTAAACTTAGGATAGCATAAAGACAGCTTTTATCCCTTTGAAACCCTCTCACAGACTACATTGTTAGAATAAAGCCAAAGATAAAATTAATTATACCGAGGCAGTGTCGTATCTAACACACACCCTAAAACTCTTAAGTTGTTTTTTTTATTAGTAGTAAGTTACGATATCTCCGCTTACCACACCAGAGGGCTGTATTTTATATCTGTAGGGCGGGAATAACCTTGTTGGGAGTTTGTAATCGCGTCTCTTTAATACTTACGGCTTATGACGTAAAATTGCAACATTAGAAAGCTTAAACCTTACAACATTGTATGCTCCATTGAAATATATGAAATAAACTTAAGATTCAGATTTCAAGATAAAAAGAAGCATGATGGTGTCATTACCAAATGATAAGTCCTCGGCGAAATGCTTCGCTAGAATGGTAGACAATCTGTCCGTATTTTTTTTTAGTTTGTATCCACCCAAGCTATTTGTCTAAAAATGATTACCACTTTTCCTGCATCTATGAGTTTCTCAAGTGAAAAAGTTATTAGGAATGTTCTTATCTGCAAGCAGTATCTTTAAAATAGGACTCATTACAACACGTAAATGGCGCCGCGGAGCCGATCCAGGCGGTCGAGCGGTCTACTGCTGTAGTCTGTCGACTCAAGGATCGTGGGTTCGAATCCAACCTCGGGCATGGATGTTTGTGAGTGTGTTTTAACTTCGATTTAAGAGAGAACAAGGTATTACAAGTATAACATATTGAACAAATCGCCCGTTTAGGGCAAACCAAGTTTAAAAAAGTGCCCAATAGGTAGAGCTCTCAGCCGTTCAACTTTGGTGCTAGGGGTCGAAGGGTCGATCCCTGCTTATGCCATGTAGGCCTTGTGGTGGACAGACATCGCGTGCGCAGGTTTTCTCGAGATCCTCCCCTTTCCTCCCACTCTCCTCATTCCGCTAGCTCATCCCACCATCATCCATCCGGCCTGAGTCACAGTTCCCTAAGGCCTTGAAACTAAATTTAAAAAAATACTTCAACCTTTCATATTTCTTAGATTTTCATAAGCTTAAGGAGCTCAATTTTTTTTTAATAGTTTGCTTTTGTATTTCTGGAAGGACCTTAAAATCTCTCCAACACTTCGGATCTTGTATTATGATACTTTCCTGCGAACACAAAGTTTGAATTCGATTTCGAGATCAAATTTTCGAGGGAACTTACTGCACTTCTCAATGCGCCAGTTAGGCTTTATTGTGAGTGCATGAAATCACTACCTGCGCACAATTCACCTAACTGAACTACAATATTAATAATAATACAATACCAACTTCCACAAAATTTTAAGAGTCATACACAAACATCCCCATGGGCCGCCGTGGCTCAATTGGTAGAGCGCTCATCTTTGGTGCTAGGGGTCGTCGGAGCGATCCCTGCTCATGCCATGTGGGCTTTGTGGTGGATAAAAGCCGTCTGTGTGGGTTTTCTCGGGGTGGTCCCGTTTCTTCCCACTTTCTTCATTCCACCAATTCATCGCATCACCCATACGGTCTGACCCATTAGTTGCCTAATGGCTTTAAAATAAAATTCAATTCAATTTCAACAAATATCCCCTTGCTTTAACGAACACACGTGCATGCAGGAGAAGAAATGGAAGGAAGAGTACGAGCGAGCAGAATCTCCGTAGTTAGTTCTAGAATAATACGAAAGTAAAATTTAATATTGTACTTATAACTTAACAATTGTACATACGGAAAAAGTATTACGGAGGGTTCCCTCACTTCCACGCAATGAGCCTGCACGTTATTGTGTAAATCCATTTGCATCCCTGAGTACACATAGCTAATTTTAATTCAACTAACGCATATAAAACTACTGAATTATAACCTATGTCAATATATTGGTGGTTGATATAATTTGGAACCACAAAACTGTAATTTGTTCATATTTAATAATTCGCAAAAATTTTACAAGTACAAACATAATAACTATTTGTTAGACCCAAAGTTTGTCATAATCTTCTTTACTGTCCTTTACTTTTCTTCCCTATAATTATCACTTATAGTTTAATTTCCACTGTAGATTCTTCTTTGCACTGAAAATCTTCTTCTGCAGTTTTGTAGATTCACAGATTGACGTATAGTTTAGCTAAAAGTTAATGATACTGGAAAACTGGCCAAATGTCACTATATCCTTCAAACACGTATAAATTTATCACATGAATGAAACATTCTAGTGAGCATGAAAATAAATGAACAAGTTATTTGCTAACACTATTTTAAACTTTTCTTTAGCACTGCAATTGCGTAATTGTACAGTTTATGGATTATATTGTAAAGTGACGTCAATTATGTGACGTAGTGTGCGTAAAAGCACGTGCTTTTGTTTATAAACAAATTGTAGAAGACGGAGCAAGCCGACAACAGCAACAGAAGACAGACAGCTATGCAGACGACGTCTAGAAATGTAGATTCAGCGCACCTGGAACTGAAGCTTTGGTATAAAAGGCGTAGGTCCACCACAAGCGGCACTATTCTGCTACGGGAATAGTCAACTCTCCTCCTCCTTCCCTCACCTTGGTCGTACCTGCTATGGGGTAGACGATCCTATCTAACCGCCTTATCTGCTACGGGATTGGACTTCCCAAACCCCACTATGGGCCCAACCTGCTACAAGGCTCACAGCTTCCTTTCTCTACCAGGTAACACTCCGTTGCCTGGGCCAACGTCAATAGCAACCCAAAGAACTATTAAAGAGAAAGCAAATGAGATACAAGTGTACCTCAAATAAAGTCTCCATAGTTTTGTACGGGAGATTCTTTTTATTAACTCTTCTGAATTGTATTTTATAATAAAAGGTGGAGGGAGAAAATCCAAACATCGATCTTTTTTTTCTATACCTATCAAAGAACAAATTATTAAGTAACGGCACCAGACTCAGATAAACTGAGCGTTGCGGAGGTAATTAACGCGCATCCGACACTGGAACATTACGATATTGCCATTGTGACCTATGCTGGTTGTCGTGTAAATTTCAGCAATATGCTTTTTAAAGTAAAACGAAAGTTGTACAATATATGCTCGACGGTTTTCTTCCCTGCACATGTTTTCGCACTAATGAAATTAGATATTATGAAAATATGGCCTTGCATCCATCTTGAATAGAGAGAAACAGGTTTCTGACCAGGCTGAATTCTTTAATAGCAAAAATAACCTAAAAATTAGGTTTCGAAAGTATACCACTTCCTTCCTCAGACTACACTACACAACTCCAGGACACGTACTTAAGCAGATAGAAGGTCTAGCGGCTAATATTTGTCCTATATACTACGTACACGACTGATAATTTTTAAAATAGGAACGTTACAATGTTCAAGCATACGTTATTATTTGCGTGACCTTATTTCTGGCTGAGTGACTGTTCTAGATTAATATTCTTGGTATTATTCTTGGTAATTTAAAAATATTTCATATTTTTTAAATTACAAGATAGAGCAATTCCGTGTAATTATTTTACCTATCCACTGCAAATTAATATATCAAATTTTTTTTTTAATTTGTAATTTTCTAAAGTTTGATATTCCAAAACAGAAGCGACCTTAACATTTATTTCTATTTAACAATAACCAGAACGTGAAAATCATTTAGGGTGAGCAAATTTCCACCATGAATTTAAGGACACTTAGTCAAAAAAAATTGCAAATACAGGTAGATCACGTTATACGCGGTTTCGCTATTCGCGGTTTCGGATATACGCAATGCATGTTCAGAGTCCAGTTATATTACGGCAGTGTGCGAATTAACTGGAGGATGAGGGGAAAATCCCCCTCTGAACCAGAATGTGAACGTATGTATAATGCATAATATTAGATTCATCACGTTATATTATCAACAACATTTCAGCCCCACCCCATCGCCTTAAAACATTTTAATTCCCTCTCCTTTTAATAATAATGCATTTGGGCATATTGTCGCGCATCTTTCGATTATTTTGTCAAGACGCGAGTGCTCAGATGAGATCAATAGAGCTGTAAAACGGAATATGAAAGAATCTAGATACGCATATGTGGTAAACTGTAGTGTATACAGTATTTAAAATCTCAGGGAAAAGGAAAGCAAGTGTGTTCATCGAGCGGAAGAAGTGTGTATCGGGAAAACTTCAAATGCAACTGGTATGCCTCTTCAGAAAATCATCGAAGGAAATTGACTGACTGGAACATCATCAGAATTTTCTTCTGAACAGTAGATGGGAGCTAAAAACTATAGAATTTAAGATGTGGAATTGAAATTTCTGAAATGCAGCCGACTATTGTACGAACAATTTAGTGTATTTATTTTAATTTTTATTTTAAGGCCTTTAGGCAAGTCAGTCTCAGGCTGCATTGATGATGTTTGGATGATTGGTGGAATGAAGAAAATGGGAGTAAACGGGAGAACAAACAGACACGGGTTTCGTTCACCACAAAATCCACATGGTTGGAACCGAGAAAGTGGCGGAAATTTTGTCAATGTAAATGCTCAGAAGTTTTCCTCTCTTGACAAATAAAGTACTGTAACGATAATTAGGTATTCTGTCCGGGTGGCGGTAATTTTGACACCAAAATATGAGCAAATAGGTAATTTTGTCACTCAATAGAATAATTGGTAGCTTGCTTATTTTGTCATTGTATGCAAGGACATACACAATTCAACAGTTACACATGGTCATTCGACGTAGAACAACAGATAGAATTTAACAACTGTAAAAAAAATCATAGTTACAATAGCTGCTGTGAAAAAAAATATAAAGAAGTAATGTATTTACAGCGAGATACTCTACAGACCTCTCAGCATGGAAATAAATACCAGTAGAGGAACGCAATAGAAGTCCAGTCATACAAAACGTATAATAAAATGCTCTCGTTATGGGGTAGTATATTATGTACAATTAAAACATTCGAAATACAAACAGTCCAATTGCCAAACATCTATCTGAAGTGAAACACGGTGAGAAAACATCGTTTTTTTTTTTGGAATTCACAGTTAGGAAAATACGGGTAATGTATTTCCTGCTTGACATTTTAGAAACACAATAATTCGTTAGTATACTATAATTCCTATCATCAATTTTATAAATCTTACCTCCTTCATATATCACAATTTCATTTTCAGATGTGACAAATGTAATGGGAATACAATGGGACGGCTCATCAGCTATTCATTGACTTTAAGAAAGCATATGATTCTATCAAAAGTCAAAAGTTATACAGTATCCTGATACGACTTGGAATTCCGATAAAATTGTTCAACTAATGAAGATGTGTCTCAGCAACCCCATAAGCAGAGTACGGATAGATAATACTATGTCAGATAGTTTCAAGATTCGCAACGGATTCAAACAAGGCGATGTCTTGTCGCCACTACTGTTTAACTTTGCGTTAGAATATGCGATTTTAAAAATTGAAGGAGAAAAAGGAACTATCATTGAATGGTTTGGATCAAATGTTTGTATGCGCGGATGATGCAGATCTAATAGAAGGCTATATTGATGCACTACAAAGCAACACCGATATCTTAGTGGAAGCCTGCTATGAGATAGGTCTACAGGTAAACAGATAAAACAGAATACATGATAACAAACCGAAACACAGAGAATGAAGGAAATAAAAACATGAGAATTAATAATGAGGTAATACAGAAAGTAAACAAATTTAAATATTTGGGAGCATACATAACAACCAAAAATGAAGTCACATAAGAAATAAAAAGTCGCTTAGTATCAGGAAACGAATGTCTCTATTCAGTCCAAAAACTTTTAACATTGCGATTAATATCAAGCAAATTCAAATTGAAAATATACAGAACGGTTATTCTGCCCGCTAATACTATATGGTTGCGAAAGTTGGAGTACGACCCTAGCAGATGAAAATATATGACGCGTGTTTTAAAATTAGGTTTTGAGAAAGATATATGGACCAAAACGAGACGAGATGATTGGAGAGTGGAGGAGACTGCATAATGAAGAACTCCACAGACTGTACGATTCAGCAGATGTAAAAATAATGCAATCGCGACGACTAAGGTGGGCAGGCTATGTAGCCCGGATGGGAGAAAGCAAAGATTATATTTTATCCTGGTTGGAAGGCCGGATGAAAGGAGGCCATTGGGAAGACCGAGACGTCGTTGGGATTACAATATTAGAAGAGATCTTCGAGAAGTAGATTTTTGTGATGAAAACTGGCTTGATATTGCCCAGGATAGAATCCAATGGCGAACGTTTGTTACTTCGGTGATGAGCTTCCGAGTTCCTTAAGCCATAAAGTAAGTTAGTTAGATGTGACAAAAGTAGCCTATTTTGCTTTCAAAACTGGAAACCTCTGAAAATTATTGGTTTTATTCTGTATTTAATGAGTTTTGAATTATGTTATGTTAGATTCTGGTCAGAACAGTAAGTGTTCGATGTGTTGTGGTTGTAAAATTCTACCTCTCTGTAAAAATCTTTCCTGATTTTGTTTCCAAAAATAACCCTGAAGTGTTTGACGATCCGAATCCCCCCTCCCACTTCTGGAAATTCTACAAATCGGACATGGGAAAGATCTATATATTGTTGTAGTGTTTTACTTTACAACTTTAGCTCTGAAGTAGGAGTTTTTCATCCGTTTTCTTCATAATTACGAATTCTTAGTTATTTTTCAGTTAAGAATTATCATTTGATGTATTCATTTAAATAAGGCTTACTTTTCATGAAACAGTTAATGCCTCACTCTTTGCGCGAATGCAGGAACAATGGGACAAGACCAAAATGAAATATTATTCTTATTTTTATTAACTAAATTAGTAACAGTCTCTTGCCGTCACAGTATTAGGGACTACAGATAATTTAGTGGGAGGCAGGTCACGAGTTCGTATTTATACAACGAAGATTTATATGAGCACAAGATAACATTAGGAAAGCAAAATTCTATTAAGAAAGGGTCTGGCTTTCCTAAGACTCTCCTTAGAGACGGATTCAAATGTCTCTGCATACCTTGACAAAATCACCTGCCAATTCTTCTTTTTTGTGACATTATCTATTTGCCTACATTTGTCAAAATTACCTATTACCTTCTATTTTGGTGACAAAATTTACCTAAGTCCGAACCGAGAACCATTAAAAAAGAGGACATGCTGAACGACCTGAGTATTGAAAATGAAACATTAATTATATTTTCCCTGCATTTTTACGCTGCTCCTGGAGAATGGAAAGGTTTGCTACTTATTTAACTTAAATTTACAGGTCAGAAGGGTCGCACTGAACTGAATCCGTTACAACTCTCGGTGTTGACGTCCCACGTCGACAACTCTGCAGGGTATAATAAAGAAGGTAGAAGGACTTGTCAATGTACCATATCCGCTTATTGAAACCGAAGAAAACCCTGGAAAACCTCATTCGGTATTTTCAACATCAGGATTAAACCTACTTGCCCCCACAGGGCTTGTCCAAAATCCGCGATCGCAATCACTGGTGTATGGGGTGGCCTGAACTCCGAGTATATTTCAGACATACGAAGACCCACCAGACTATTTTGCATAACTTGGTTGCTTGCAATTAAAATTTAGCTGTTTGTCCCGTCATGATGCAATCAATTAAAGTTGCAATCAACTAAATATTACATATTGTTACATGAATCGAAAACAAAAGTCTCAGAAGAACAATATATACATTATTATATCATGACTTAAGCAGAAATGAATTGGTACCCTAATTCCGTGGTTTAAAGGCTATGATCGCCGATTTCGGATGATCATTGGGGAGGCAGTGACCCATTGTGATTGAAGTTTCCCTCAGTACACCCAGCCGAATGATCGGATGGTACTATTAACCGAAACCTTTATCAAGTGTTCAGTTTGTTATAAATTAAAAAGGGGGAATCCTAAAACTAGTAAGTTTTCACCTACTACCAGTTTGGGAAGATTTTTTTCCCAGTTGAGATATTAGGAATCAATAATCCGGAATGAAATCATTAGCCTCTGGGGAAAATACCCGGCACACCCCAGCAAATTACGATAATCACAAAGATAATCATCTATTGGTAGCAAAGGTGCTTCATCCCGACGTCTGACATATACAATGCTATCAGTGTCACAATGCAACTGACGATAAATACCGATTCAACTCATGGTTTCATGTCAACTCGGTCTCGCCCAAGATGAAATAAAGACAGCGATGACGACATTGCTGAATACATAAAGTATGTATTTATTTTCAAAATCACAATATGAGGCAAGAAGTTTACTGCCTATAAGGTTAACATGCTGTATTTCCAAATGTGAGGTATCTGCAATTTCATTAAATTCTTGTGCTGACAACTTCGGAAGATCGTACTTTTGTCCCCACTTCCCAAATAATGAGTTCAAAAATGTTTTAGAAATGTATCGCAGTTCCTAACTTTTCTGGATATTATCGTATTCGAGATCAATGCTTCCATGCACAGATAATCAGTAATATAATCTCATCTATATTCTTCAGTGAGACAGTTTTCGGGAAATCCAGAGGCTTCTCGTTTAATTTTTAGAAACGTATTTCCATAAGGCTTAAACAACTACCTGTCATTTGCATTTCCCAGATTTCATAAGTACGGAGAATGACATACCCTTTTCCTAATGAGGCATGGAGTTCTGAGGTGCATAAAACACCTTTGATTGCACGTTGCTCGTCTGTATGACTAAAATTCCATGTATGTAATTCCTCCATGCAAGTTTTACAAAGACCATATAATAATCTGTTAAGCGCATTATAAGCTAAAAGCGGAGTGGCCAGATCATTAGGTGGCAAAACCTTACAAAAGACAGAACCAGTGACTTGACTTGGATAGATATTTCCTCCTTTATGGATGATTACAGTGCCAACTGGTAGTGGTTTTCAAGCCATCACCCAGGGATATAAAAGTAAAATCTGCATATTCCAATGTTTAAGCTTTCCGAACATTTGTACACAGCTAGAAAGCATTCTCTGCGCCCATCTTTAAATGTGTCTTTAGGACATAATGGTTCTTCAATATTAGTATAAATTTCTGCAAGAAATTTTAATTTGCAGAGATGTTTTAACTCCCTTTTGCCAATCACATTCGCATTTGGAAACAACTTTTACTTTCAAAGTATTTTGTAAAAACTGCTTTCTTGCCATGGTTTCGTTATATCTGCCATTTAAGCTGCGTCCTTCCTTGTCTAAAGGCTGAACTCTGAGGTGTGTTAGCCGATCGTGACCATGATGGTAACAACCATAGTACTCATAATCTCTACGAGTATCTTTATTATATCCATCCAATTTGAAATGTTTGAATTGAGCTTCCCCGTCCAGTTCGTAGCTTTGTAGTTTTACGTCATGCGTGAATTCCATATGCCAAAGTCAAAGCTTGGCTTGCTTGCTTTGATTTGTACCGTGATTAAATCCTAATGGTGGGATAATTGGAATGATATTTTCTTTAAGATAGCATGAGCGAAAACAGTCCATCGAGCTTGCGGCTATGGTAGAGGTATGAAGAAAACTTTGAAAGCCGTTTCTTTTAGAGACTCAGAGTTTTAATACGAACGTAGCTTTTACAATATTGTAACTTTTCATACTGAAAATCAAATGCCTTTTTACTTTTGACACATTGTTCATGCCAAGCAGCAATGGTTTCTGCTTCTTTTTTGCTACTTGCTCTTAATATTGTAAAATTCAAGTTTTAGATACCAACCTACACAGTTCTGATATTTGGGTGTGCAAACAAATGTGAAAAATCGCCTTCATTAAGGGATTCATCTAGACCAAGACTTGCCGGTAAATCAACTGATCAAAACCCCATAAAGAGGAACGTGTATCTGAAGACAATATTATTAATTGTTAATTGCATAATTTTATTTCCACGTGTCATCATCTCAAGTATTATATGTTCTAATAATTCACGTGCAACAAACAGATTCAAATCCATGTGCATTATGTGGAAGGGCTACCACTTTTTTAAAGTGGAGCTTTGTTTTAAGACATGAGTAATAAACGTTTCCATAGTATAAATTCCAAAATATCTAACACCGTGAACATTGCCACAAACATTACATCTGTAATCTTCATTCTGTAAATCTTTACATTGATAGCAACGTTGCGTCACACAAATTAAATTAGCTTGATATTCATGTCCCTCTTGTCATTCCCATCGTATCGCATAATCTCAATGTCGAGATACAAGAAATTTTATATGCTTTTAATAAACTTGGTTTGACATAACAGATGTATATGTTTGATCTACATATTCTGAACACATTGTTCAAAAATCTTTACCGCGAATATGTTTGAACTTTCCGTTACGCCAATCAACTTTCACACCACTGAGAACACAATTGAACATGATTACATATAGATTTACGTTTTGCTTTTGTTTGATGTTCGTTAAAACATGTCTGATTTACAAAAGTACGATTGTACTTGACACAATGATGTTTTAACGAATATAGTTTTGTTTGTTCATTACTTTCAGTGCAAGGATAATACGTCTCACATTGTTTACAAATATATTCACATGTACGATTCCAACGTTCTGAATACGGATTGAGACAATAATCGCAAAACTCTTTACTCCCTGAAAACGTAGCAATTGTCTTAATAAGATCATAGTGATTCTTTTCATACCATAAAAATATTTTCTTCCTTGCTGTTGGACCTACATATATTGTTTCGTACTGGCATTTTGGAGACATGGCTACACACGAAAAGTTTATATTCATTTCCAAAATACTTTTGAAATTTGTCTACATCATCCAAGCTACCTTAATTGTTACTACGTTTATCCAGATCAGAATAATAACACAATTCGGCTGCATTGGTTCTCCAGTTTTCAGGATGTGTTTTCATATATAGAGCCTTAGCTTATTGTTTATTTACACTTAATTTCCTTAATGCTAATGCTTGTGAAAGACAGGCAGGAACCGAGTCAACATCAATTACATCTTGTAGATAGTCTGCAAATGATAAAATACTTTTTGTTACTGTGTCATCCTTGGCTTCAAAGGGGTTCGGTGGTATCAACATTCATTACTATATTTTCACCTCATAAGAATTCCTAATTTGATTTTAGTACATTTTCAGATTTTCGTAAAATGTTTTCCACATTAAGATGTCCGCGTAATTGAAAGAAAATGTATAACCGGTTTCCTACTTGACACTGAACTATCAATACTAAAAGCGACTTTATATGTTGGGTCTACATCTTAAAGTAAATTTTCCATGGCAAATTCGACAAACTTTAGGATCATGAATTGAGATTACGAATGACTTGATAGTGATTTCACGTCCACGTATTGTATAATTACAACGTTTATGGTCGTTCATTTACAAATTCAAATTGTGATCCATGTTCTTCACCATACATCATTATCACGTCATGTTCTTGCATCCACTCTTTTACGTAAATATTGATATAAAATTCTATTGGAAAGTCACTGATACTGTCACCATACACTTCACTATTACTATCAAGTCATCGTCACTATTCATGTTTATTGGAAGGTTACTGACACCGTCACCGTTCACTTCACTGCACTCATCAACAACATCCGTCTGTAATAACATCACTACTAGGGTACGTATTTAAATCAAATATTCAACAACGTCTAGTGAAATGAATTCATCATCAATGGGTAACAACTCCCAATAACATTTCCATGTCAGTTCATTAGTTTCCAGGGTTTCGAAAAATCCGTAATACACAAGATCAATAATATCTGCAACGCTGACACAATTTTTCAATACACATTCTTTGTCATTTCAAAGATAGTATAACAGAGAACGAAGTAACTCTTCAGGATCAGTTTCTGGAGGTTGAAATCCTAACATTTTATAATAACACAGAGAAGCCCAAGATTCAAGAACTGCTTGACTGTCCTCATAGTCCTGAATTTCTTGCGTTGCAAGCTAAAGATTAATAGGGTTATTCATGACAAAACGCTTAGTACAAAGCAAACCATTTTTCACAACAGTGAAAACGAGATTTTCGTACGTCAAAAGACGAGTACAAACAACACTACAAATACATTTAATGATAGTTATATCAAAAATCTTTTTCCCAAAAGCTGTGACGTCATAGCAAAAGACGTAACCTGCGTAGAACAACTGCGTTATAGTTTAATCTAATGAAATTAATTGACAAAATACTTCACGGGACGTTGCTATGCTAAAGTTCGCATTTACGACGACTACTTCATCCAATACCAGTCAAACTGGTCTTTCCCGTAACGATTTTTAGATTTTCGTGCAACCGTTACGGAAAACTTACAAATTCACTACTCCAAAAGGTGAACTGAAAGTAACCGATTAATAAAACCACTTGAGTTCCCGTAAACTATTAACAATTAGAATAATTTGTTTCGTGATAGTATAATTTAACACTCGAAATTATAACAGAGAAAGTATTTCCAAAACCAACACTCGATAAAATTTAGAATTACTTTTATGGAAACAAACGGAAACACAAATGTATTTTTAACAAGAATCTGCATGCAGTGCGACATAAATACTGTTTCTTTTCGCACAAAACTATTTTCAAAATGAAGTTCCATTGCACAAAAAGATTTTACATACGACATTGTCAGAAAACTTTTATAACAAAAGACATGCAGTGCAACAAAAGCATATTTATGACCTAGAAAACAATTTTTTACTTGGAATGTAACATCAAAAAAATGTTATGTAGAAAAATGTTTACAACTATTCTCATTAAAATTTTACAAAAAAATTTAACATACTAACGTAACAGCTGTTTAGAAAAAAAATCACATGGAACAAAACACTCTGGAACAGAAAAAGTAAAATGGCCTCACACTATCAGATACCAATTTTTTGTAATGTAAAACGAAAAGTGAAACTAAGAAATGTAAAAAAGCAAGCAAGCATACTTTGTACAAAGTTTTTCAAAAGACAAAAACTCTGTGTTTTGAAAAAGCAATTGCAAACAATAAGATAAAATGCAAGTGAAAAAAGTACAAGAACAAAAACTTTTTTATTGACAATGATCTGTTTTCAACAAAACACTTTCTCATCTTAGTTTTCGTTGTTATATTCTAACCTTAAACTTAGGAGCAAGCCACTGAGGGAAATCGATTCTCCGCAACATTGATTTCCCATTCCACTACAACTTTAGAAGGAAACAAGAGGGAATGTTTTAACATAACGAGGTTCTAACTTAGGACAATTTTATTTAAATAATAATAAATGAAGCAACAGGATAGTTAGCAACACTACATTTTCAGAGATGGAATACATAATTACACATTAATAAGAATATCCTACATACACGATAATTTCTTGTTTCCTACTAGAGTTGTAGTGGGATGGAAAATCAGTGATGTTAAGAAAAGATTTCACTCAATCGCTGACGGTGTTAGGGATTTTGTATTTTATGCTATGAAAACATTCATTATTCATGTCTTAAAACGAAGTCCCCAGTTTAAAAAACTGGTAGCCCTTCCACATAATGCAACTGGATGACACTTCGTTTGTTGCACGTGAATTATTAGAACACCAGCATATAGCAGCCTAGATGTTTACTCGTGGAAATAAAATGATGCTATTAACAATTAATAATATTGTATTCAGATACACGTTTCTCCTTATGGGGTTTTGATTAGCTGATTTACCGGCAACTCTTGGTCTAGATGAATCCCTTAATGAAGGCGATTTTCCACATTTCTTTACTATACCCTAATACCACAACTATGTAAGTTAGTATCTAAAACTTGAATTTTACGACATTGAGAGCAAATATAAAAAACAAAGAAACCATTGCTGCTTGGCATAAACAGTGTGTCAAAAGAAAAAAGTTAATTTTATTATGAATTGTTACAATATTGTCAAACTATGTTCGTATTTTAACTCTGACTTTCATTCGATTTTCAAACCTCATTGAAGCTAGCACAAACGGTTTTTAATGTTTTCTTCACACCTCTACCACAGCCGCAAGCTCAATGGACTGTTTTCGCTCATGCTATCTTAAAGAAAATACCATTCCAATTATTCCACCATTAGAATTTAATCACGGTACAAATCAAAGCAAGCAAGCCAAACTTTGACTTTGGTATATGGAGTTCACACATGACGTAAAACTACAAAGCTATGAAATGGACGGGGAAACTCAATTTAAACATTTCAAATTGGATGGCTATAATAAAGATACTCGTAGAGATTATGAGTACTATTTCTGTTACTATCATGGCCGCAAACGTCTAACACAGCTCAGAGATCAACCTTTAGACAAGGATGGATGCAGCTTAATTGACAGCTATAACGAAACCATGGCAAGAGAGCAGTTTTTACAAACTACTTTAAAAGTGAAAGTTGTTTCCAAATGCGAATGTGAATGACAAAAAGAAGTTAAAACATCTCTGGAAATTCAAACTTTTCTTCAAAAAGTTTATTCTAAATTGGAGAGCCATTAAGTCCTAAAGACACATTTAAAGCCGGGTGCACAGAATGCTTTCGAGCTGTATTTTCGAGCCTGTTCGGAAAGATAGGCACTAGAATATGTAGATTTACTTCCTTATATCCCTGGGTGATGGCTTCAAAACCACTACCAGTTGGCACTTTAATCATCGATAAAGGAGGAAATATCCATCCAAGTCAATTCACTGGTTCTGCCTTTTGTAAGGTTTTGCCACCTAATGATCTGGCCATTCCGCTTTTAGCTTATTATTTGGTCTTTGTAAAACTTGCATGGAGGAATTACATACATGGAGTTTTACTCATACAGACGAGCAACGTGCAATCAAAGGTGTTTTATGCACCTCAGAGCTCCATGCCTCATTAGGAAAAGGGGTATGTCATTCTCCATACTTATGAAATCTGCGAAATGCAAATGACAGAAAGTTTGTTCAAGCCTTATGTAAATACGTTTCTAAAAATTAAACAAGAAGCCTCTGGATTTCCCGAAAACTGTCTCACTGAAGAAGATAGATGAGAGTATATTACTGATTATCTAACCATGAAAGCGTTGTTCTCGAATATGATAAAATCTAGAGAAATGAGGAACTGCGATACATTTCTAAAACATTTCTGATCTCATTATTTGGGAAATGGGGACAAAAGTACGATCTTCTGAAAACAAAAGTTATCAGCGCAAGAATTTAATGTAATTGCAGATTCTTCACATTTGGAAATACAGCATGTTAACCTTTTAGACAGTAAACTTCTTACATCATATCGTGATTTTGGAAATGAATACACACCTTATGAATTCAGCAATGTCGTTATCGCTGTCTTTATTTCATCATGGGCAAGAAGACTGCGTCTGTACGAAGCCATGAGTTTAGCCTGTATTGATCGTCTCTTGTATTGTGACACTGATGGTATTATATGTGTTAGACGTCGTGATGAAGCATATTTGCTACTTATAGGTGATTATCTTGATGTATTGAAAAATGAAATTCCTCTATGCTGGAAAATACTAATGTTCACTGAGTAAGGGCCAAAGCATTACACTTTTGAGCTACAAGAATAGCTACAGGTGAAATTGAACATGTCATTAAAATTCGAGGAATTACCTTGAATTAACCAACGTGGAAGGACATAACTTTTCAGCATGTGCATGATTTACGTGACACATAAATTTGAAAAGAAACAAATCTTTACTCCAAATCTTTACTTCTAAGAAAACCAGACTATCGCGTCTTGTGTAAAACACAAACAAAAAGACATGCTGTGGTACAGCATTATAAGCGACGAAAATTCAATCTGGCCAGTCCTGAAAATTATCTAAGAGTTCCATACAGTTTTCGTAGTAGTTAAACCAAGAAAATGTTAACCTGAAATATGTTCTTTATTCCATTTTATTCATATAAATTATACAAGTTGGCACTAGAACTTACTTGTCTGTCAAATGCTTTAAACAAAAGTAATAGAGTTAGTTATGTCATTACAAAACAAAACTACGAGTACTTGTTTAAATGTGGGCCATTTACAAAAAAAGTTTCGTCCGTCAAATTTCTGTTTTTATTTTATTGATGTACACTAAACAATGTGACGCACCATGTAAATAATCCTTTGTCCACAACCAAATATATATATTCTCTATGTACTCATCATTCGTTAATATTTCCATATATGCTTTTAAGAACTTTCCTATTGTAATGTCTTTATCTGGAGGCATCTCTAAAAATACTTCATAAAGTTTATTATAGGTGCCGTAGTACGCTAACGTCTCTAGAACTTTGTTTTTTAGGACTTCCAGTGGACGTAAGTACAATCATAGCATCCAGTTTGTATGGAAACACCGTAAGGTCAACCTAAACATTCTAAAGAGAATTCAGGAGTCTAATGCTTTATAGTATTGAATATACAATCCTCACTCGCACCTAAACTTGAACATTCACAACCTGTCATTGTACCTGCGACAGGGTTGAAGTCCAGTCGTTGACCGTTGTTATAAAATTTGCTTACCAATCACAATGTGTTGTCTTATTATCCGTTGTGTAATTTATGTATCCAAAAATAACTGCAAAGAAAGGTGTTTTAAAGGAAATTTGGACAACTTAAATACAATAAAAGTTCTATGAATGAAGCATTTGCTTATTTATTGAATTCATTTACGTTCATAGCGATATCCATCGGTAGATGGTTTCAACAAACATTTTATCCAGCACAAACAAGTGTCTTAATTATTAAATGAATACAAATCCCTAGTAGTTCCGATCACAAGATGGCTATTCCACATGTCATTACTGTGCTATTTTTACTGATCTTTGATCAAAATATCATACCAGTGAAAATTATTCCAAGTTTGTAATATTTTATATCATTGAAAGTATTACACGTTATTATGCGCGAGTGCCATCTTTCACATTACAAGACATAAATGGACTGATTCTACGGAAGCTTAGTTCAAGTGTCGTCCATTTATCTTTTGCCATCTGTGTTATAATGGGGTATATATTAAACTATTGTAGCATTTTATGTGTCTTATGTGTGCGACATGTGTTATTCGATTTCTCTTTGATTCTATATGAGTATTTCATGTCATATTCAAGGAGGTTTTTAATTATTTGCTCATAATGCCAGTCCAAATTTATGATAAAACATTAGATATTCAATTCCTAAGAAATACAAAAACGACCTTTTAGATGTCTGTGTGTGTGTGTTAGCTGCAACTCAAACAGAACCGTGCTTCAATTCAAAGGTCAAAGCAAAATAAGCGCGTTTCTTAGCTTGACAAACCAATAGATGCAAAATTCACGTTCCGCCATAAGCTTTACGTCCTGCTATGTCCGACCGACACATAATTATGTTCAGGGATGGCGTTCCGGCATGCAATTTTATTCAGGGTTCTCGTTCTGGTGTGAATATATGTCACGAAATGGGATTCCGCTGTGAACATTATGTCCTGGGATCGCGTTCCGGCATGAAATTTTGTCCCGATATTCAGTTCTGCCTAACAATTATGTCACGGGACAAGGTTCCGGCGCCAGCATCTTTTTCTTTCTGTAATTAAAAATAAGCCTTTTAATTAGCAGTATCAAGTAGATATGAAAATAATAGTAGAATGTCGTGAGGAGAGTTGTCATTAATTTTTTAGCGCATCCTAAGGGGAAGGCACTTCATTATAGAATTTTGTGGGTAAGGAGGGGGAGTCATTAATTTATTTTCCTACAAGCAAAGAGGGCGTTAAATTAGTCCCTAATTTGTTTGGGACATGCCTTTTTTCAGTTCATTTCGTTGTACGTCTTTATGTTGGCAGCAGAATTAAAGGGAACAACGAGTGGTGGGAGAGGTTTTGGTTATAGATTTCTATGGACAATATGAAATTCGTTATACGTTTTCATGTTGCTAGTACGCTTTGATTGACATGGCGTGTCGTGAATAAATTCCGTTATGCATCGGCTCGATCATACTACTGTATGATGTTTTCTGTCTCCCGGCTAAAGAAAGAAGAAAAATTAACAAAAAATAAAAGAGACTAAGGGTGTTGTTCCACGCCTTCGCCCTACTCTAATTCAAGTAATCCTAAATGCGTGTAGCCAATTTAAGAACTGCAACAGGTTTTTCTTTCCTCTCATTTTAATATTTTTACAATTCTAGTTAGAATTGACAAAAATATTATTAATTGTCATAAGCAAAATAATAATTGCATCACATTAATTCATTCAAGCTTTTTCATTACGTCACTCGGGTACTTGTTTTAGTAATATTTATAATAAATTATTGAATTCTAATGGTTTTGGTAACATATCGAATATGCTGTTATTGAATAGATAAGTTTCATATCTTACATAAATTTTAATTAGCATCAATTGACACAACTAGCTAAATGACAAATAATTGTATAAATAATACTTCATCCTGCATATAACCTAAAGGACTCCCTCGCAGACTTACAATTATAGTATCAGGTACGGACTTCCTGGGAAAATAATTCGAAACAATTGACTTTGACTGTATGCCACCCTCTACGGTCATGTGTTTCATTTTCTCGCTAGTTACCTACTAACCTTGTCAACATTTAGAACTGTGCAGCTTATTGAACCGAAAACCGTCCATATTATTATTGACTAAAGTGCACTAGAAATGAAAATTTGAAGGCTGAAATCATAAAACGTAATGTATCAACCAAAATAACATGAAATTGAAAAGAAGGAATGTTCATGTGTATTTCAAATCCAACTGATAGAAAGTTCATAAAATTCTTAAAGAATATCATCATGTGGTTCTCTCTGTATTTGTATGGTTGTATACCTTAAAATGTTGAGATCAAAATCTGGAAAGACTTAATTTCAATGCATATCAAACAGCAAGAGTTCAATTGCAGTTGACAGTCCTACTTAACAGAGGGAAAACAACTGTATGATTGTTGGCGGAGCCCAGTAGCTAGGATCGCAGACATGATTTAACCACAGAAGAAATGGCTCGGGTTTAGGTCACGCTAAGGACGAACACAAGATTTTCAGAATGTTCACGTATTCCCTGTCCCATAATGTGAACGCTGGAACAGTACATTGAACAGATGCACTACCCATCGTTTAGACGTAACTATGTGTGCAGATGCAGTTAAATTATGTGTAACTGCGTGTCAGACATAACTCAGGTGCAGTTAAAATTAAAAACTAGCCGTCAAATGTAGTTTATGCACGATGGAGCTGCATCTCATTTAAATGAACAAGTTCCAATAAATTTAAATGACGTATTTGAGGAGAGATGGATTGGAGTGGGTGGTCCACTTTCGAAGGCCGTTCGTTCACCACATCTAAATTCTATGGATCTTTATTTATGGGGACATTTGAAAGTTTGTGTATTCAACGGAGATTCGTAATCTACGAGATATGGAACAACGTAGCCACGTCGGATTTCAAGTAATTCGAGATACGCCCGAAATACTCGACAACATTCAAAGCTCATTAAGTCGCCGTAGCCACGCTCGCGTTCGCTCTGATGGGGGCCACATAAAACACATATTGTAAAATTATGATACTATCAGGATATCAACTTATTGCTAAAATGCGATTCTCTTTTTAATATTTTAGCAATAAGCTGCTATCCTGATAATATCATAGACATTATTTCTGTGGTAAGTACATTTTATTAAATTCATACATTTTGGATTTGAGTTTATTCATGATCTGTAGGCTCATTCCTTGCTAATCCCAACAAGTATTACAAGCACAGTATTACAAACGAAATTATGATTTCCTTATTTGCAGCGTAAGAATAACATTTCATAGCTTTTTTTGTATTGTTCGCATTGTTAGTGTTTAAAAGTGTAGAGAGAAGACAAAAGAATAAGATCAGGAGAATGTGCCCCTCTAAAAGCCCCTTAGCCTATTATTATCATTAACTACTAGTAGTGATAGTATCGTTACAAGTGTAGTGGATCTTTCCAAATAGTTTCTACTTTTAGCTGCATCTTCAGCCTCCTCATCGTTACCTCTCAACGATGATGTCCCTTGTCGACCTTTCTCCAGTGCAATGGAATGGGAAAGTTAGCGGTCATTGCCTCTGTTTGATGTATTGTTCCAGCGTTCGCATTATCAGACAGAAAAACGTGAACATTCTGAAAATTATATGTTCGTCCTGAGCGGGACACAAGCACGAGCCGTCTCTCCTGTGCTACTAGTCTCCACCAAGAAATTATGCTATTGTTTTCCCTCTGCTAAGTAGGACAGCCAATTGAACTCTTGCTGTTGGATCTGCATAGAAATTCAGCCTTTCCCAATTACGATTTTAACATTTTAAGGTTTCATACGCAACCTTAAAAATACAGAGAGAATTACATGATAATATTCTTTCAGGATATTATGTACTTTCTATCAGCTGGATTTGAATTACAAATGAACTAGTGTTGCCACGAGACGAGACGAGACAGCGAAATGGCTATAGAAAACGAGACAAGTTAAAGTTCTTGTAATATAAAATATACATCCTTTCGAGACGAGACATTCTCTGGACAAGACATTTTCGAGACGAGACAGGCTAAATCTCGTTTCATCGGCAACACTAACCTGAACATTCCTTGTTCTTTTCAATTTCATGTTATTTTGGTTGATACGTTACGTTTAAGAATTCAGCCTTCAATTTTTCATTTCTAGTGCATTTTAGTCAATAATAATATGGACGATTTTCGATTCAATAAGCTGCACAGTTCCAAATATTGACAAGGTTCCATGGCCCAGCCGGGATTCTTCATCGAAGCACCGTGACCGTGCACTGCCCACCGGACCAACAGGGTCACCTTTTACCTCACGCTATATCTGTTTTTCACATAAATACCGCCATTCCACTGAGAAATGACACACCGACTTTTTGGGACAAATAATCTAACTGTTCATTGAATTATTCTTACTCCTACTCCTGGCAGTTATGTAATCCCGAACTACTTTTTAAAATCGCTCCACATACGTGATCTACTTGAAATATTGACATGCAGTAAAGGAATTATAGTTACCTGTCTAGGATTCGTCTCATTTATGCAATTTTTGATCCTACTTTACTTGTAAGAAGTTTGGGAATCCCATTTTTATTTGAGGAATCCCTTGTGCTCTGCTTGTAGGAGTTTCAAATATGCATTTTTGGATAACCACGGTGTCATTCCCTTTAATATTTACTGAACCGCCTGCTCTCCGATTTTTCGTATTGGAAATAATCAGCTCTGAAGTTCATTCGAGACCCGTTTTTATCAACTTTTTCTTGGTTCGATTTCTGGTACTTACTCTTGATTTTCTTGTACGCAATTACAGGAACCCCTATATATATAATAATAATAATAAATCACAGCCATATTCAATCCACTAGTGGATGAGGCCTCTCCCCAAGGGAGGAGTTGGTCTACTGCTCCCACGCTGACCAGACGAGTTGGGAGAGCTGAAGCTCTCACTACATATATATATATATATATATATATATATATTGTGTACGATCCGTTAGATCGTCACGTCTAGTTCCCCATTTTGGCCTTACTTTGAACTAGAGTTTGCGCTAAGTCTAATATTGGGGAAAAGAGCTCAATTATTGGACACATGATACTTTACTATTGTTTTGAGAAGCAATCTTCAAGCTTTGGAATGAGCCCAGTAATGGTCGCCTATTGAACATTTATGGGTGCATTCCAATGAGCGCTAAGACTTGAAATCGGCTTAA
>JAGDQP010027045.1:0-11250 GCA_022664845.1 Lepisma saccharinum
TCTCCTGTAAATCAATAAAAGACACAAAGCATGCTCGTTTATTGTGGTTCTCATATACTGCTAATCCTAATATAACGACAACGAGGACGACCACAAAAAGCTATGCTTATCTTGACAGTTCAGTAATCATGAAAATATTGTCGGGAATTACATGCCTTATGATTCACGGAAAGAAACAATCCAAACTTCGTGGCACGTAGATGTCGTACAAACCATAAAAGTTGAACTTGCAACAAATTTCAGTGTTTGTATTTATTCATCAGACTGAGCTGAAATTAGCCTTCACATATGCATGCATGTGTATAAGCAATGCTTGTGATTACAGGCGCGAATCCAAGATATGATCATGGTTGAGGCTACACCATAGTTCTGTCACTTTATCCAGTATACAATAGGACAGATGGCCATTTTATACCGAGTATACCTAAACGTCAAGTGTGGGCTATGGCTATTATAGCCCCCACTTTGGGCCGCGCCTGGTTGTGAATATATAATCGTATCCACTCTTTGTCTAATAGACCTTGGTGAACGCTTTGTCCCCATGTTGGTGTTATATCATGCCGATTTTGTTCTTTGTTATGGCATGTCAAATTGCATTATTTTGATGGAACAAAATAGATGAATATGTAGATACCGGATTAATGTTAATGGTTATCAATAGTATTTTGTTTTAAAATTGAATTCCTCTTTTAAAAACGGTGAAACTAGTGTTTTCATGTGTTTTTCTGTCAACTTTACTCTAGGTTAAAGCTTGTCAAATTGCATTATTGTGATGGACTAAAATATAAGAGGAATATGTAAATACTGGAACAAATGTTAATGATTATAACTTGTAATTTTAAAATTGCATTCATCTTCTCAAAACAGTTCAACATGTGTTTTCGCCTAGTGTAGATTTCCAAATTAATATATGTCTCTCCCATTATGTCCATAATCAGGGGTCCGTACAGCTTTATACCACTTTGAAGTTTTCAGCAGAATTATGTGAGCAGAAATATTTTGACCGCCATCATCATTGGTGGAGATTGTGTAGAATCTAAAAGTAATCATAAGCATGCACTATACATACAACACAATGCAATTCCGGATTTATATGACACTACAGTATTGGGTGTCACAACTATTGGGATGTCACAATATTACGGAAAAAAGCACATGCAGTAGCGTATAGATTACACTTAACCTGTTCAACAACATGTAATTTAGAAAAAATGTATTATATACATACATCATCCCCAGCAGCCGCAGAGTCTAATAAACGCCTTATTCCACGAAGTATTGTTTCAACAAAAGGTTCAGCTTGAGGACCAAATGCTTTTCCTATGGAAAACACCTGAAATTTTAAATGATTCCTGTGATTTGTTTTTCATATTTTAGTATTAAAAGTTAGTAAATTCAACTGTTTTATTCTGAAGTATAATATAGTACAATGTTTGACGCATAATGTCGCTCTCTTTCATTTCTTCATATTCATTAAACTAATATATAAAAAAGTATTTTCCTTAAGTTTGATCCACGTGATCCTGAATAATTTTACAACACATTGCTAATTAATATTATTATGATACTTATACACTAAATCTTTTTAAACACTTTGATTACATTTTACATTTGCGTCCTATATATAAAAAATATCTGTGCACATAAATTGTAGTGAATTTACCTTAAACCCTAACATAATATTACTCAACACACAGTATCTCCATGTTTAATCAATGTACAGATTTGAACTGAATTTTCAAGTAGTGAACTTGTATCTTTGTTGTTAAATCGGATTTGTAGTGGCATACAAAAATGATAAGCCTATATTGGATGTATGAATTAGGGAAAGATGTAATTTTGTGAACAGATTCCCATCCTTCCAAAAATATTTTTCGGGAAACGAAATAGGGGCTTCATGGTTATTTCTTTATTTTTTTCCGATATGTTGAAGCACATTGATTTATTGTATCCCCCGATTGAAAAGCATTACATTTTTAAAGATATGGGAAAGAACGACTTCAGGGAACCATAGAAGGTTATATAGGGCATTACGGTTGTATCTACAGGAATATTACAATTGCATAACTAAACAACACGCTTCATAAACTGAAACTGTGTTAATGTTTTAAGCGTCTTAAAATGTCATGATGCCTAGAGTCCAGTTTTTTTTAAAAAAAACACACTATAGAATGTTTGAATTAACACAAGTCTTTTTTTTTAGATTCTACTTATAATTAACAATATACAATCATTACTGTATTAATTGTCAAATCATCAAATTAATTATTCCAGAACACCACGTAGGAACGGTAAAAATAATAACGAGACAAACTTAGTTACCCGACATAGAAAAGTGTATTATCTTAGCAAGTGTTATTGACGTATATATATATTGTATACACAGATGCTGGAAAATTGGCAGCTTGGTGTATCAGTTATAGCATTTCAAACGTTACCTCCCGAATACTCACCTGTTTATTTATCAAATAGTTAGGTATAGTTGGAAAATTCAGTTATGTGATTTTTTTTAATAATTCACGCGATTCATTCATGTTCTTTCAGACTTTCGACAATTGAGCTAGTTATGTTGAGACATTACTCCAATTCCATAGAATTTTATGTAGTTAACGTCTGACAATTTCGTGCTCAGCACCGTATTTCTGATGGTGGAACTAAGGTATTTATTCATATTGGCTTATTGCCTAAAACAATTATAGAAAATTTTCATTAAACTTGGAATAATGATATATTGTAATGTGTTTCAGATCTGTGCAGCGTAATAGAAAAATGCATTAATTGTTTAGACGATAATATTGATATAAAATTTCAGGCATACAATGGTGTTGAGGCGGATAAAAGTCCTCTAGAAACCTTAACAGAACTTGGAATTTGCACTCTTAAACCTGATGTAAAAAAAAATAAAAAAACATTAATAGCATTAGTGAAAGAAGAAGCGACATTTGGGAACTTGGTGTACATAGGAGGATAACTTTCTCCTTTCCGAATTGTGAACAACAATTCTGATACTATTCAAATACTTATATTTTAACTCAAAATAAATCCATTACTATTATTTATTATTTATGTAGGAAAACACCAATAACACTGCTTATTAGATAGCAATGCTAAAAAAATGTTATTGATAAAATAAGAAACCAGAATGAATCGGTTAAAAAAAATTATATGATCACGTGTTACGAAATGATTGCAAAAGGAAAATAAAAATTATCGAACGTGTCCCGTTGTGAATGGAGCTCTTTGAAACGGTATCAGATGTAAGTCAGTACAGAAGCAATGTATATTAAATCAGCTGTGTGGTATTAGGCAAATATAGTGTATTCACTTTCAAGCTACTTTTATAATATACTTCTAAATAATAACTAATATGTTAGAGAATATAGCATCATATCTCAGCATTAAAAAATAAAACAATTATTTATTTACCATTCAAGAGCATGGCGACTACTTTCAATTGAATTTTTAGGAATGTTCTAATCAGAAGATAGAGAGCAAGAAGTTTTCTATACTGTGCCCATTCTACCAGCTATATATCCTTCAACGATTCCGCAAAGAGTAGTAAATAGATCATGGAAGTGATAAATTTAAATAAATGTACATACTATAAACATCATATGGAATGTGTATACCATGTAAGAAAAGGAAGTGAATCAACCCTGACAGAGGAGGACAGCAAAGATGTAAGTAGGATGAATAAAATTTTAATCCCAAGCTTCAAAATATTTATAATAATGAATTTGAATTTTAATACGTCAAGATTAGGAGATCAGAACTTGTTAATACCAGCCATGAAAGTTATTTGCAAGGTACATGTCTGTGGTAAATCAATTACCTCTCCCGTAGCGAAGAAGTGTATCGCAACCAAATAAGATCTAATAAACAACCGCCATATTATTTGCACCTTTTACAATGAATACTCGCCATGAGTCAGAGCCAGACTTCGATGAAAAATTGTATGTAGGTTCATAGCCTAGGTAAAAGCTCACAGCCAAAATTATAAGTTTTGTCGTCAACAAATAACGATAAGTGAACCCGATAGAGATGGAACGCAGAGAGCAAGAAAATCGAATATAAGTTACGGAGAACGCCTTTCCTTTATAAACTGTTACATATATTGAAAGCAAATGGATACTGGATAGGATGTGATACATGATGGATGGTACGACGGAAATGACCGCCAACTTTAAGTGGAAACAATGAAACACAAACAATAATGATAAGCGTATAAATAAATAAGTGTATTATGAATTGTAAATTGGTTTATGCTGAATAAACAACATAATTTATTGCAGTGCAACTTATTTCAGAAATACGGAATGAAAGGACGCTGTAACTTAGTTTTCGCTAATCTGTCTCTCTATTTTTGAATATCTAGTCATGGTGAATAAATTATGAATGAAGTATATTGAGATAAAGGTAGCAAAGAAGCTCTACAAATTACTGAATTTTCAGGAAGCCGGAAGAAGATGATATTAGACACCTAAATTAAGTATTGTTAATGTTAGTGTTGTAACTTTTACTGAGTGTTGGCATCGAGTGAAAGCATCATTTCCTTATCATTAAGCATTTCAGCAAGACGAATCCGGCGTAGTAATCCTACTCTCGTCAGTAAAGCCTGTTCACTCAACAGTGACATGGTGGAGGGGAAATGAAAGAACGGCCCAAACAATATTTTACATTGGTTACTAACGACTATTATCATTGTCATATTTTAATTTCTTGTAAAATATCCAGTATATTATCTTCAACATGTATTAACTACACAATGAGGTGTTAATATAGCCAATATAATTATTATCCGTTATATGTTATAAGTTCAGTATTGCTTTGGATAACCCATAATAGATATGTTGTTTAGTTTTATATAAAAAAGGCAAACAAATATATTAAATGTACAATATACCCTACCACAATTTCCAGGCAGGTCCAGGACATACTGGGTGTCCGGTCACAAGACCGTCCCGCAAAAAAAACTGATCACATAAAATGAGATAAATAAAAGAGCTTCTGGAAGTGAGGAAACTACAGTTATCCTTCAGATTCTAAGGTTAGCCTGTCATGAATTGGAAAGTTAAAATATCTGGCTGAGGCTCTTAAGATCGGAGTCCAATTTAATTTGGAGCTAGTATTACTAATATGCAGTGGTTGTAATACAGTCTCCAAAATAAGAAAATTTCATTCAAGTTACATGGCTCGAAATATATTATTGAAATCTTGTAATATTGAATGTTAGTTAATCTTCCATATAGTTATGTTTTGTACTAATTATTTCTTAATAATTGGCAATTTTTATCTAGGTGGACAGTAGAAATTTGATCACAGAAAAAAAAACAAAAAGCTATTGTTTGGCTTCTCATTAACAAAATTTACTACGTGTATATCAAAATATTAGCTCCCTGTTTTTGCACACTCATACATATAAGTATATGTTAACCTAAGCAAAAGGTTTGTAGCAAAAGATAAGTATAGATAACTCAATACGTTCTTGAACGAAGCTACAATAAAACCACTCCATATCTGCTAATACATAGAAACTTATATAAGTTTAGAAAAGTAGATCTTTTCAATTCGTATTTTTTGTACCTATACGCATATATATTATACTTACTTGTTTGATAACTTTCATAAATCCAAGGACCAGTGCATTCGTGTGAGCATTGGTACGATTGACAACCTATAACGAAAAATATATTTTAGCATGCTAATTTTAATAAAGCTCATAAAATCATTAACTTGATACTCAAATTGGCATAAAGGCTACGGCAGTAATATTATTCTACGTGTGAAAACTTGATCATTTTTCTTTACTATGTCTTAACTCTTATGCAAAACATACATTTACCACTCACTTCAAGATAAAATCAACAAGTTAAAAAACAAGTTCTAGATTTATGATTTTGAGAGAAGGTAGCGTATTCTACCGTGCTTGTTTTGTGCTGTCTTTACTTTGATAAGAAAATGTGCAAAATTAATATTTTACATCGAATAAAAACGAATATAGTTTAATGTAAGTTACCTAGCACAACCGAATTTCATTTCCAAATATTATATTCGTAAAGAGTGCATATTAACTATTAGCCTTGAACCTGTCATTCTGCAATCATCTCTTATTTAGGAATATCACTGAATCAACAGTCGGTCTTGCTCGGATTATTTTAGAAATACGTTGGCTACAGCGTTGTTACCTGTTATGTTGCAGCTACAGTGTAAACTATTTTCAATCTAGTAGTGCATTAAAATGATTGCACTATCTCTTATCTATTCGAATTTGCAATTTTATGTACTGGTTTCAACAATAATGTTTTATTTGCTTTCCAACTGATCCTCAGAAGGAGCAATTGTATGTTACGATAAGGGTCCTCAATAGCCTAGGTTATGAGAACTACATGTTATTATTTTGCTCAATACTATAATACTAAGCACATTCACTCATGTATAGTTACGCTATTCTACATGCTTTCCGTAACTAAATATTACATAAATATAATAATTTATATATACGGTACAGGCATGTTTTAACTAAATATGCCATTGTTAATTATACTATTTTGTTGAAAGTATTAAAACTTCAGTGATTTCTGAAATCGTGGAAAGGATTGCCTGCAATCATCCATTTGTGCATTTACATTTTTCCGTATTCACGGTATATAGTAGTGCGCATTAAATAAAAAAAAGTGCAATACTGCTTGATTCGAGCGGAAAGAGGGATCACTTGTTTAGCGATAATTTCCATTGGATTTAGCGTAAGTAAATATGCCTAATACGTAACAATAGTCTTGATAGTAATTGTAGCAATATGTATAAGTTATAATATGAGCATGAGTCTTAATATACGCTCTGGCTTCCTAGCGTTATATTTAATAATTCATTAACAGCTTCAAAATTAAATATACTAATGCAGAACGTTCGTATCAATTCGTGCCTTTCACATATTTTTAGTCAGTCAGTGCTTCAACCATTCGTTAATTTACCCAATTCTGCAATACTGGAATATGAAGAAGCATTACTGCAAGTACTCTTAGCAATTAATTCACCCAATGTAAAATCTTTTCATGTTATTTATTGGACTAGAAAATAATGTATCCATTTAAACACTGTCCAAGCATAAATTTGTTCTACTAATAAGTGTAATACTCATAGCTCATGAAATGAATTGGGTTGTATCCTACTCAAAATAAAGTTTTACTACAGGTGACCCAAGGATATATCCAGTATTTGAAATATCATTGATTTCTGCTCTTCATAATCCCGATTTTGATTTAATGAATGCATTCATCTAACAAAAACATCAATTTCTAATAACGTTTAACATTATATTTTAATTGTTTCTTGGTCCCACTTATTATTATTTTTTTGTTATAACTATCATGTAAGTTGGGACTGTTGGAAAATATAAACCTGGTGTTAGGGCACGCGATTGATATTATGCTTGTTCGCTAGTTAATATAAATGCGTCCACAATATTGAAGAGATTCTGCTTTGTAAGTCTTCCGAATATGGCATAATATAATTTAAATAATTACAGCCCTCTCCAGGAATTGTATTAGGTAATGGACAAACGACAACTGTGGCATTTTAAAGTTTGAGAAAATCACAGAATTAAAATGGGGGTTCCAGCTACTCTGCAAACGTATAATATATGTATATTAAAGAATAGAATATCCTACATTATAAGATCAAGATAAATTAGAAACTTGTCTATAGGACTGAAAGAAAGGAACATGGAAACCTACACATGTGTTTTTCTCGTCCTTAATACATGAAAGTCTCCATTATATCCTCATCATTTTAGAAACCCACAAGGACCTCTTAAATAATAATAACATTGCTTTACATAATATATTTGCATTTGATATAGTTATACGCATTAATATCACATTTAAATCTTCAATTTTCTCCTTTGTTTTCACTCTTTCTGTATTGGATTCTCTACCATAGACGCAACTGTGCAAGTTAGTACAACTATAGCCAAAAGTTTTGTCTCATGTCTTTAGAGAATTTTTTCCCTATTTCCAAGCGACTTCCCTTGCGGAGGGAAATTTCCCGCGGTAAAGAAAAGTTTCCTCTTGATCAAAATTTAAACATAATCCGGCGCCAAAACGCAGTGCAGATGAATTAGGATGGATATTGTAATTGTGTTCATAAATAAATATGTAATTACAAGCTAAAACATTTTGAAATAACAATAATTCTGTATTAAACAAGGAATGCCATTTAACTTCATAATCTTCTCGTAAAAGCAAGTAAAATGATGAGTAATCTACTGCTTGCTAGGTTGGAGTAGTAGTTATCGTGCAGTGTTTATAATACAATTTAATTGTGTCCCGGTTTCAAATCCTGGTGGTCGGAAATATTTGTTTTCAATCGTAGATTAATATTGATAGTCTTCACTTTTATTATTTTTATGTATTACACTAATTCAACAAACTTTGTAAGAAACGTTTAACCATTACTAGTGAGGAAAGATAATTTTAAAATTGAAATAAAATGTAAAATACTGACAACATGAAATATATTTCAGGCACTCAAGATTTACTGATTATTATTCTTAATTGAACAATAGCTGTTATTACCCCTATTTTCCCGACAATAATAGGAACTTGTGTAAATGAAATTTTTACTACATAAGCCTAAGTCACATAAGACTGGTTATCTATCAGCTACCGCTTCTTATTGGCTGGTGGTAGCAACAACAAACAGGGGTGCTGGAAGTTCGCACTTGGTTTGACATCGCTGGAATTAAATCCTGCTGGTAGCTATGAAAAAAAGTGATTTATATAAAACTTTACGATATCAATAACCTTTTATTACTCCTTCCGGAAGTGATTGTAAATTTTACGTTGCATAATATAGTCGAATTGGCTGCAGCAGAATCAGTTAAGGTGCTCTAAATGAAATTGAAATACAACTGTCGTCCATGATTGCCTATTACTAAAGAATTGCAGCTTCAAGGCCTATGTAAATTTCAATTTTAAATATGACAAATGCTATTTCTACTACTGCTGTTACTACTACGTACTACTTCTACGGCCAGCAATACTTCTATTCACTGCTAAAACTACTACTTCAGTAATATGCCGAAAATCCGCCAACGCGTTTCTATGTTCGTGAAGTCCATAAACTTGGAAAAGGTGTATAATGCAAAAAAGAATAATCTAACCTGACTTGTATTACCTTTGTCAGCGAATTTTGTAAACTGTTGAAAAAATGCAAAACGAAGAAACGTTTGCATTTTTTAAAGCTATTCCGTTCAACGTTGAAAAAAGAGCATTTTTCCACAGGTAGAAACCTTCTTATAAACAGGTTTATAAGAAGTAAGAAATATCACCAAACGAGAATCAAACCCGAGTCTATTCACTAATAATCCAGTGTGCCAATCGCTAGATCAGGGGTCGGCCAACTTCTTTATATATGAGAGTCACGGGCCGCATATTCTTTGCCAGAACTTAAATAAAAATAAATCCGCCATTTTTGTTGCAAAAATTATGTACGTGCGAACGTGCTAAACGTTTGTTTATATATATAAGTGCAAACAATAGAAAACAACTAGCCTATCACTGTATGTAATCGCAGTCAGTGATCTATTTCAATCTTTCTGGTAGGAGATGAATCCTAATGTCATAAAGGCCTTGAGGGTTGTAGTCGAAGTTCTGTTGTACGGCAGTTTTCATAGATTCCACATCATCAACTATTTACTGAGAGAAAGATTTCTGCAATGTGCGAAACAGATGGTAGGCTCCTAACCAAAGTCCATCAATTTCTGACGGATTATACTAGAAACATGTGATCTCACGTTATCATGACTGATGATGACTCCTTCGCGATTGACAAGGTCTTTGCACTTTGATCGCAATGCGGCTCGCATTCTGTCTACCTGTCGAAAGTAGAAGGTAGCATTGATGGTTTGGTTAGGTTTCAGGATCTCCGACTGAATTATGCTTTTGGTATTCCTGCGAACACCTAATATCACATTCTTGGGATAAAGTTGTAGTGTCATCGTCGATGAAGACTGTTAGGAACACGGCACATAATCATTTGACGCCTTATGCTGCGCAAACGAAACCCACTTCTCTTCACCCGCGACAATGCGTGTCAATAATCGGTTATTTTTGTACCGGGAGAGCATGGAAACACAGGTCGCGACGCTAAACTACAGTTCCATTTCTCTCAGCTGGTGTGTGAACTTTGTGATGAGATACAGGAATTCTAGACACCTTTAGCTGTTTTCTAGTATTTCTGGAATGCTTCTGCTAATTTCACTGCCATTGGATTCAGATTGTTTAGTATGGTATGGTCGAGATGCTCTTCGGACAACACTGATGTATATCCACACTGTCGTTGAATTTCTGTCGCCCCTCCTGAATTTTCGAAACCACTGACGTGTGCTAAGGTCAAATGTATCTTCAGCAAACACTTGGGGAATGTTGTGGCAGGCTGCGGTTGTATTATTGCCTTTACCGAAGACAAAATGTAAACAATATGAGATGGTCGCTTTGTTCGTCTTCATTTCACCAACATACGCTGTCCCTGTGTGATCGTCAACACTCACTGTTTGTGACCTTTGCTGATTTAATGTTCGCATGATAACATAGCTACCGATTCACGTAGTAGCAGTGTCATTTATGTAGTGTTTATTCCCCTAAACACTGTAATGGTCAAACGTCAAACTGTAATAGTAGTAGTAGCAGTAATTGTTGTAATAGTTGCAGTAGTAGTTGTTGTTGTAAATGTAGATTAGTAGTGATAGATTAGTTGAAAATAAACATTAGTGGCTATTAACTTGCACCTGCAGTACGGGAGGAGACCGCTTGTTAAGGTAATAAGCCATGCAACACAACCTTTTGAAAGTAAATTTCTTCTGTGGTGAAAAGCCGATTTTGAAAACAGAAGAAATACGTTTAAATGTCTAAAAAGATGAACGAGGCATGGATATTAAACAATGCCATTTGGCTTATCCCATTATTTCTTTCACAAGTACCGTAAAAACATATTTTGTGAAAAACAATGTTTATGTTTGGTAGGAGATACGTGATTACTTATTCGACTAAGCTAGTTCATGACAATGCTCAGAGATAGAGCAATTATCGCAGTATTTTGCTATTTTGTATATCTTCCCTTTGAAGAAAATTATTACTTAATCGATATGTATTCCTGCTTGGATGATAGAAGGGTCCATATGGAACTGAATACTGATACTTAAGAAGTAAATGGTGTAAAGAAAATTGTGGAGCAAAGGATATGTTTAAATAC